>CM060883.1:77112500-77385000 GCA_030762935.1 Hymenopus coronatus
ACTTATACATATATACATATATATACATATATATACATATATACACATATACATATGTTTCCAGTTACCCATTTAACAGATTTTTTGGTTTTTTTTATTGGCATACATTCTTAAAATAATTATGCTTTCCTCGCCTTTTATATGGTTTTTCTTACTCCTGAACAAGGGATGATTAGTACCCACTGCATAGGACTGGCTTTTAGAAGAATTGACATTTTTAACCTAGCTTATTCCCTTATTCCGTTATACACGGTGTTCCTAAATGAATAAAGAAGTTTCAATATTTTGTAGTACCTACAGTTTTTAACGAACGTTATGCATGATATCTCAAATGAAAGAGCAAGTCAAACAGTTTGGATAACTGTAGCGTTGGTTGGTTTCATTTGTTTCGAGTGTCTGCTGTTGCAGTAATGCTGTCCCAGAGCGCTAGAGTCGAAATGGCGACTATGGAGCAAAAGATATTCTGTATTTAACAGTTTCATACGCCTAAATCTGATATTACAGTGCAAAGAGCTTCCAGTGAGGAGTTCAACTGCGAATGATGATTACATTCTTATAACGTATGCTCAGTTTAAAACCACAACCGGCAGCGTGTGAAAGGGAAGAATACGGGACGAACAAGATTGACTGCAGAACGTGTTGAAGGGTTAAAGATACCCATTTATGAAAATTGATCAAAAAGTGCAAAAAAAATTTTGTTTGCCTAATTAAATAATGTAATGCTTGTAGTTCAATTTCCTGTTGTCTTTATTACGATTTGGCGTTTTAAACCCTATCACGTGACGATTTCTATAGATGACTAAATTGTATGGTGCTTTAACGTTTTCACTATGGTGAAAAATTGCTAAAAATCCGAAATTTGGTTTTGACCAATAACATTTGCGCTTATATATATATATCTATTTCTAGTTGAAAATACAATAATATACACTAATAAATAAAAAAGTGAGTATTGTAAATTTACAAAACAGGTCTCACACAGGGTGCTTCTACCTGCCCCGGCAAGCCGTTCCAGCGATTATTTAACCTGGGCCCTCGCCATCCTAAACCACAGGCAAGATAGGGCACCTGCCGGGCCTCCCCACTACCCCTCCAACAGCATATTTCCGGCCCTGTAATAGACTGTTTTGGCGGCAGAGTGCAGCTTGGCTAGGACCAAATGACTTGCAGTTTTTCTTTGCATTATATTTTATTCGGAATCTGTGTAAACAGTTCGTCACAGTTGACAGATATTCACGGTTTAAAACTTGCTGCACTAGAATATGAAATTCTAAGACTTACAAAGAAACAGTGTCAAATTGTATGTTAAACCTTAGAATCTATTTCCTCGCGTTTTTATTTTTCAGCGTTTTCAAAACTTCAAAGTGTTCCACACGATGCAGTTTATGTCCTATCTGCTTCAAAGTTTCATCACAGAGTATTAATAAAAAGAAAATGGCATATGATTTTTGTTACAAATGAAAATTACCTGATATGATGCACAATCAATATAAGAATAAATTATAGTGAAATAATATTTAAAGGTTTAAAAATTGTTTCTGAAGCAACCAGAAGAGTAGCAAAAATTCTATAAGCCAATTTCATTTACTAGCATGAAACAAATGTAATAATATTTTTGGTTTTCCAAAAAAGTAATTCATGCATTGTGCACACCTTTTGATTATTTGACATGATTAAAATATTTAATTATTTTTAATCCAAAATGATTAAAAATATCTGCATGAAACTCAAATCCTATGGATAATTATATCACAACAGTATGTAAAAAAAAATTGTAAGTTTTGGAAATTTCAGTTTAGAGAATCTTTCACGCGCTGCCCTGCCTACGTCGTATCGAACATTTTAAGGAAACGCTTACAGCTAGGGCCATAATGTATGCAGTACTACAAACTATAAAGCTTACAGACTACGTTTTACTTACCAATGCTGTAACTGTAATGTTGCAACATGACAATGAGAATTTTTAGATCTTATTGTCTTCAATGATGATTCAACATTCCAGCTAAGTGGCTATGTGAACGTTCATAATGTTCGGATCACAAAAACCCAAGGAGTTTGAAAGTTGCAACGTGACTCCCCTAAATCGAATGTTTTTTGTGCAATATCCCGGCGTAACGTTTATGAGTCATTCTTTTATTCTTCATTCACCACTGTAACTAGTGCTTCTTACCTGGATGTGCTTCTTTCAGCAATTGGAAGATGAACTAGAGAACTTTATTTGGCAGCAAGATGGCGCGCCGCTCACCAGGTATTTGGAAGTACGCACAGCAGGATTGGCCGAAAAGGGCCTAATGACAGAACTTCTTAGGCATTGCCTCCACGTTCTCCAGACCTTACGCCGTACGATTTCTCTTTCAGGGGTTCGTATAGGTTTAAGTGCAGATCCCTCCGCTACCAGCTGCCCTCCAAAAAACAGATGATTGTAAGAGTAATTACTCAAGTACAAGTAATAAAGGTTTGGAAAGATCTTGCTTATAGACTATGTGTGTTACGCGGTGAATAGTTCACACATTAAACATTTGAAACCGCTTGAGCTTCTCTCTCATTTGACATATCATTCATGATTGTACATTAAAAATCTGATGTGTTCCATTCACATGACTTTCTCTATATCTCTGCAATAAATTATTTTTAAAAAACTTATGCTTCTACTTACTTCCTGCTAATCCAGAAAAAAATTAGCAGAAATAGTCTTATTACTTGCTTCCTTATAAGTAGAAGGTTAAAGTGATAGTCAAAAGCTGGTTGTTATGTGACTGAAGTTCATTTTTGTATGGACACGAGTTCACAAAGTTCTGTATGAGAAAAAAATGTTATAGCTTAAACCAAAAACAAGAAATATCTCAAAAGCAATCAAATCCACGAAAAAAAATGTATTCAACATGAATTGTCGTGTTTTAATGTGCTCTACATTTTTTGTGTGTTAAGTTTTTGTCTCTCTCTTAAGGTTTAGCACTTATGCAAAATTCCGTAAAATTCACTCAGAATAAAGTATTCATCAAATGCTATTTTCAAAAAATTCAAAATATACATTTTAATTTTCAGGTAAATATCTTTAATATACGATATTTTAATCAAAATCTTCAGAACCATTTTTGAGAAAATCAAAATTTTCGAAAAAAGTTCCATGTAAAGGGTAGTTTGGGGTGGAGGGATGCTTCTCAAAATCTTCGTGTCGCATCCCTGAAAGATACTAAATTTAAATACAAAGTTTGGTATTTTACCGACTTTTCGTTTTTGAGTTATCGTGTTCAGACACACGGACACACGGACCTTTTTCTTAAAATACTTTTTTTTGGGATACAGGGGACCCTAAAACATATATTTCCGGTGAATTCTCGGTATCGATTCTTTTGGTGGAGTGCAATACCTTCTCAATACACTATGTACATAGTACGTATAGAGAAAGTAAAAACTGTAAGTACTACAAAACATTAAACCCCTATATTTGTTTGGGAACACTCTGTATTTCCGAAGCATTATGCAATAAGTGTAAATGAATTTATGGAAACCATATCTGGATTTTCATGAATTAGAAAAACTTGCCTTTTACTTTCTCCACACGTATTATGTACACAGGGTGATTCATAATTCCTACAACAAACTTCTGGAGGTTGTAGAGGGGACTAAGTAGATAAAGTTTCGATTAGAAACCCTTGTCCGGAAATGTATCGTTTCGATGCAAAATCAGTAACATTTTCTGAAGGCATCCTTTGCAGTCCCCTGATGTCATACAGCATGTCTTCTGCTTACAAACAGTAGTGAAAGTCAAATTCTTTTCACCGATGAAGCTCATTCACAAGGGGGGCTGTATTTAACTGATGAAACAGTAACATTTGGGCTGAAGAAAATCAGCAGGCCACACAGCCACATGGATATCAGCAACGCCTCGGTATCAATGTATCGACTGGTATCTTTGATGGCCATCTGATTGGGCAGTACCTTCTTCCGTATCGCCTAACGGCCCCAGGTACCTGATCTTTCCGCAAGCGGTACTGGCACTACTTCAGCAGTTGTGGTATCAACATAATGGCGCACTTAAAGTCACCAAACATTCGGGGAAAGATGGATAGGTCGAGGTGGACCAATTTTTTGGCCACCACGATCTCCTGATTTAACTTCCCTCTACCTTTTCCTTTGGGGCCACATGAAGAGCCTTGTTTATGAGACTCCTGTAGAGTCGTAACAAGATCTTGTTGCATGAGTTCTGGCGACAGCTCACACTGTTTCATCATCCAAGGATGCGACACAAAGATTTCTGGAAATGTTCCCCCACTCCTAACCACACTTTACGTATAAAAATTCGAAAATTTTTATTTTCTCAAAAATGGCTCTAACGATTTTATAATAACGTATTTTAAAGATATTTACATGACAAATAAATTATATATCTTGAATTTTCTGGGAATGGCCTCTGAAGACATCTTTTTCTAGACGACTTTTACGGAATTTTGCATAAGAGAGGAAAAATCTCACGTAAAGCAAAATGTAGAGATCGTTATAGCATACAATTCATGTTATATATTTTTCGTGGGGTTGACCGTTCTTACTTTCTCTATACTCATATGTACATAGTGAATAGAGAATGTGTTGCACTCTACCAAAAAATTCGATACCGAGATTTCACCGGAAATATATTTTTTAGGGTCCCCTGTAACCAAAAAAAAAGCATTTTCACAAAAAGGTCCGTGTGTGTGTGTGTCCGTGTATCGGTGAACACGATAACTCGAAAACGAAAAGTCGGTAAAATACCAAACTTGGTATTTAAGTTTAGTATCTTCCAGGGATGCAACACGAAGATTTTGAGAAAAATCCCCCACCCCCAACTACCCTTTACATGGAACTTTTTTCGAAAATTTTGATTTTCTCAAAAATGGCTGTAACGATTTTGATTAAAATTTCGTATATTAAAGATATTTATCTGACAAATGAAGTGTATTGAATTTTCTGGGAATAGCCTCTGAAGACTACTTTATTGTGGATGAATTTTTCATGACTACTAAACCGTAAGAGATGGACAAAAACTTAACCCACAAAAAATGTAGAGCACGATAAAACACACAATTTATGTTATATACATTTTTTTCGTGGAGTTGATCGTTTTTCTTGGTTTCAGTTTTGAAAAACTTATACTTTCTCATACAGGAATTTGTCAACTCCTGTCTAAACAAACAAAGGAACATCAGTCACATGGCAACCAGCTTTTGGCTTTCACTTTAACCTATGGTACGCCCTTATTTTGCTTCTATTTACAAGGAAGCAAGTAATATAACTATTTCTGCTAATGTTTTCTGATTAGCATAAAGTAAATAGAAGTACAAGCTTTTTAAGAATAATTTGTTGCAGGGATATAGAGAAAGTCATGTGAATGGGACACTTCAGATTTTTTAGATATATCTTGGCTGTACTTTTCTCATAAGGGAATTTCTCAACTCCTAGCTGTACAAAGGTATTTTAATTTCATAGCAACCATCTTTTAAAGGAATTCACCGTCACTTTAGCCTATGGTTCTCCCTTATTTCCCTACTACTTACAAAGAAGCAATATTAAGACCATGTCTGCCAAATTTATCTTGATTAGTCTGAAGTGAATAGAACACATCAGAGTTTTTTTAAATAAATATATATATGTGTGTGTGTGTGTGTGTGTGTGTGTGTGTGTGTGTGTGTGGTGCGGTAAACATGGATTCATCTATTTAAACATTTTATCAGCTTCAAAGCACACACCGTTAGTAAAATTCTTTGCAGCCAACATTTTGCCTATGCTTGATTCTACGTACATACATGTATGAGAAAGTTTTTGATTAATGAAATATTTCAAGTGAAAATACGATCAGCTGTCATCTGGTAGTTTTATTGAGATATCATGGAACGAACTGAATTTTTTACTACACCCGCTTTAAAACATGACAGTCGCTCCATTTACATTGTATGTAGAGAAGATATTGTATTCCAATCACAAATAAGTTTGAAGCATGACGATTGTTTAGCATTTTTTTTTTTTTTTTTGACAGCTGTCATTAGTGAATGCTCTCAGCGAATTTGTAAACATGGTTAAAACTGATCTATCGTTATTTGACACAATACTTTCATTTGAAAGGTCTTAGTCCAACTAATATTAAAGCTGAGCTAGATTCTACGTTGCTCCTTTGTTTACAACAGTGAAATATTGGTGGCAGAGTTTAAGCGCGGCCGTACGAGCTGCCAAGACGAACATCGCAGTGGTCGTCCAAATGAGGTCACCAGTCCAGAAAGTGCGCGAGCTAGCAGACATTACAAAAGTTCTGTATATCGTGCACAGAATGAAAATTTGGATATGAGAAAATTGTGTGCAAGATAGGAGCCGCATTTGCTTACAATAGCACAAAAACAGCGTCCTGAGGATGTTTCAGTGCAATAAGGCTGAGTTTTTGAGTCGGTTCATAACAATGGATGAAAGTTGGGTCTACAACTTCACACCTGAGACTAAGGAACAATCAAAATAGTGGATTGGAAGGGGAGAATTGGCTACGAAGAAGGCAAGGACGGTTCCATCTGCAGGTAAGGTAATGGCGTCAGTTTTCTAGGACGCACGCGGGATAGTTTTCTTTGATTACCTCAAAAAACGAAAAGTAATCAATTGCGAATATTATGCGAGCTTGTTGCAGCGTTTAAGACATGAATTTGAACATAAACAGCCGCATTTAGCGAAAAAAAAAGGTTTTCTTTCATCAAGACAATGCACCAGTTCACACGTTCACTATTGCCATGACCAAAATCAATGAGAATTCGATTATTTTCTGTTTCCAAACTTGGTGGCAGAAGATCTGTCAACAATGAAGAGCTGGAGTCTGCAGTTGATGGCTATTTAGCAGACCTCGATATTTCTCACTATAAACAGGGTATCGAAGATATTGAACATCGCTGGGAAGTGTATCGAGCTGAAAGGAGACTATGTAGAGAAATAAAGAAGTTTTCCCCCAAAATTTTTGTGTTTTCTTTCTTAGGTCTGGTATTTCTTGGACAATCTCGTATATTACCCAGGACCCCTGAATAAAAAAAATTCACTCTTAGAAAAAGGTCAGTCATAGATTTAAGTTTAGTATCTTCCAAGAATGCGACACGAAGATTTTGAGAAAAATACCCAAAGTATCCCTATAATTATATAGAACAGTTTTTGAAATTCTGGATTTTATAAAAAAAAAACGGCTATAATGAATTTGATTGGAAGCCATATATCAACGATGTTTACATGGACATTAAAATGTGTATCCTTCATTTCTTTGAAATAGCCCCTAAAGTCCTTTATATTTTGAACGACTTTTGTATAACTAGTAAACCATAAGAGATAGACACAAAAAAGTATATCTCGTTTAAAAACACAATTTATGTCATATTTGGTTGTTGTTGTTTTAGAGCTAACCCTTTCAGATCTATTACATATCAATGGTTTAAGTTTAAACTACTTAAACTTTTCTCAAACGAAAATTTCTCATTAGTTTTATATCTCTTATGTTTTACCTCTGGCCATGGGAAGAGGACCGGATTTCAATGACAATTGCATTGCGGCAGCTTTTAGAACATTTCACCAACACTTAAGTCTGTGTATTCTTTATTGCTCTCCTAATTATAGACAACTAAGTAAAAAAAAAAAAAAAACTATTTCTGGTAACGCTTATCTATACGCATGATGTGGATAAAAGGATGGTCTTTTGTAAGAATGATTTACAGAATGGATAAAGAAAATCATATGAATGGAATATATAACATTTTTCTGCTCCCTCTTTTACCTCCGGTGTAATGTGTAGTACAAATATATCTATGGTTTTAGAGTCTATAGAATACGTAGAACATTATAAAATTTAGTAGGAAAAAATGTGATTGCAACATTCACATTACATTTTCTACCTGCGTCGCAGTAAATTATTCTTACAAAGTCTGTCTACTTCATGCTTACCATGATAAACATCAAATATTTTAAAAGTTGCTTTGTGGTGGTATTGAAATGCCGTTCTCTTTACTTGACTAGGATGAAGAAATATAAATAATTTCACATTTGAGCACAGTATAATTATTGGAAAATTTAAATGTATACTAAACGTTATGTCAGAAATGGTCAGTTCTATAACAAAAATCTGATGTGTTCCATTCACATGACTTTCTCTACATCTCTGCAACAAATTATTGTTAAAAAGCTTATGCTTCTGTTTACTTTATGCTAATCAAGAACAAATTAGCAGAAATAGTGTTATTATTTGCTTCTTTGTAAGCAGAAGCAAAATAAGGGAGTACCATAGGTTAAACTGATAGTCAAAAGCTGTTGCTATGTGACTGAAGTTCCTTTGTTTGTATGGAAGAAGTTGACAAATTTCTGTATGAGAAAAGTATAATTTTTCAAAGCTGAAACGAAAAACAAGGAATATCTCAAATAGATCAACTTCATGACAAAAATGTATATAACATAAATTGTATATTTTAATGTGCTCTATATTTTTTGTGTGGTAAATTTGTTAATCAAAATCCAAATTTTTGAAAAAAGTTCCATTTAAGGGTAGTTGGGGGTGTGGGGGGATTGCTTGAAAATCTTCGTGTTGCATCTTTTGAAGATGCCAAAGTGATATACCAAGTTTGGTATTCAACGGTCTTTTCGTTTTTGAGCTATGCTGTCCACAGACAGACAGACACACACAAGGAGCTTTTTCCAAAAATACTTTTTTGGATTCAGGGGGATTAAAACATGTATTTCCGGTGCAATCTCGGTATCGATTTTGGGTGCGTTTCAATACCTTCTCTATACACTATGTATATAGTACGTGTAGAGACAGTAAAAATGTATGTGACAAAAATTGTGTTTTTTACGAGATCTACATTTTATATATGTAGAACTTTTGGTTATCTCTTATTGTTTACCAGTTAAGGCATAAAGAATGAGGAGGGCTACATACGCTATGCCCAGGAATTTTGAGAGCCATTTTTCAGAAAATCAAAATTTAAAAACAAAATGGCATATAAAGGGTAATTTGGGGTGGGAATTTTTCTTTAAAATCTTCATGTCGCACTCTCGGAAGATGCTGAACTTAAATATCAAGTTTGTGTTTAACCAACTTTTAGTTTTTTGGGTTATGCTGTATTCACACACACGTACGCGCGCGGACCTTTTTTCCTTTTAGTTTGGATTCAGGAGTCGTGAACATGTGAAATCTCGGTATTGAGTGGAATTCAATGCTTTCTTTACATATGTGCTACGAGGAAGATAAGGTAACCAGCTTGTGCAAGAAAGTTTGGAGCAACTATATAAGGATAAACGATTGTGGCTAGAGAAGACGGACTCCGCTTCGAGATGCCGAAGAGGAAGCATAAACGCAGCCACCGCTTCTCCGGCATCCGCCGGTAGGAAGTGCTCGCCGGCATCTCCGCCACCTGCCGTTACACCGGCAGTGAGCGCTTGCACCTTTGCCTCGCTCACCATCACCACCGCTGCCGACCGCCGCTGCTTCACCGGCAGCCAACACTTCATCGCAGCCACCGCTGAGCTCCACACCGACGCCGCCCTGGTACAGTGCCGTGGTTAGGGGGGTCCCTCGGGATCTCTCCACCCGGCACCTCCTCGCCGCTGCACAAGCTAGATGGCCTTCATATTCGAGGGCCACTAGAATAATCTGTGACCGGGGCCCGACACCACTAGTAAGGGTGGAGCTACAGGACCGATCAGACCTGGAGGCTGCCTTGGCGTCAGGGTTGCCCTTATTAGGGCGACTTCTGCACGTTGAGGCAAGCAGACAGGAAAGACACCGGCCCTGCCGTCGCTGCTGTGCCTACGGGCACAGCCAAGAAGATTGCTCTTCGCCGCCGAAGTGCCACTACTGTGGCACCAACGCATTCACTTCGGAGTGCACTGGGCACGACCTCCGCCGCCGTCGCCGGTTCTGTGCCACATTACACCGGGCAAGCCCAGTGCTCCAGCTACCCAAAGAGCAGGCACTCATCGCCTAAACCAGCCCGGACACCATCATCTACACAGCCATCTCCGCAGACTGAACAACCAACACCAACCATCCTGCAGCAGGAAATCCAGGGCCACGCGGAGGTCCTGATTCTTACGGCTAAGCTGACGGCCTTGGAGGACAGGCTTCAGGAACAACACAGCACCAATTCACATCCAGAACTTCACCAAGCAATAGCAACAGCAGTCACCGACATCCGACTCATCTTCAGGGAGGAGGTGAGAGCTCTACTGGAGAAGTCGGCACCTCAAACTTCCAGGTTCAACATCCAAAGTAGACGCCAAGGGCTTAGGCTCGAAAACGTCCCAGGATACGACGACTGGCTCAAAGAGTCAACCAGCATTAACTCCATCCTTCACCCTAGAATTCCTTCATTCCTCTCCCCGAATACTCCGCGGTGGCAGTCTGGGCCTCGGTCAAGTCTGTCTCCCGGTCCTCATTTCACCCCTCTGACTGCACCCTGCAGTCAGTTATATTATCGCCTTGAATCCGCGGGTGCAATCATGCGGTACCGCCTCTCCTTACTTCCTTCTAATACCGGTGGAGGGGTTTTTTAGTCGGTATGCCCACATGGGAGACCCCGACACTCCGGGCTTGCCCGGGTCAGTCCATAAGGTGGAGAAGATAATGCGAATGGAACATTAATGCTTTCTGCTCAACTGTTAGCAAATGGTGTGCTTATCACTAATGTATAGGATAACAGCAGTATTTCTATTTCAACTAGCGCAATATTAAAACAAGCATTGCCCTCGTCAGCTATGTAAAATATATTTGTAGGCGACGATTACTAAGAAGCGAGTTACTGCGAGAGCGATACTATCGATTTTGCTGACGCTGTGGACATCTATCGGAGAAAATGGCAACCAAGAGCTGCAGCACTACTTCACTTGTTTCTCGATAATTAAATGTTTTCAGCCGAAGGGAGAAACGGTAGCGATATGTGGAACAGAAGCAAATAAGAACGTTTTATGGTATTAGCTCAAACAAGCTAAATGAAATTATATGCTGCGTTATCTAATTTTTTTCAATAAGCGGCCGAAGTCTTCCTTTGGGATTTTGTTAATTCATCTGAGTTTTTGTGGAGGACATTGCCAGAAGGATTATTTTTAATTAACATTCTTTTGTTCTTTAAAACATCTGAATATTCTAGAGCTATATTCATATAGCTCCATAGCATTTAATCTTCTCCTTTATTGAAAACAACAGAAAGCATATATTTAGACCTATACATGTATTCTAAATATGTAATGGTATTATAAATACGGAATAAATGTTAGTAATTCTAAAACCAAAACCTTTAGCTCCTTCATATCTTCATATTATTAATACTACTATTTTTATTGCTAGTATTGCTATTGTTTTATTACATAATTAAGAATTTGTAAGCATAAACCTATGATGTGAGTTAAAATACTAGTTCTGCTGATTTATTCGAATAAAAAAAAGTAGTGTAACACTAGTTATGGGTCGACAGCAACTGGAAAAACATTATCCGAATTGAAAACTATGTTTTGATTAAATTGAAATGTTTCAAATCATATCTGGATGTGTATCATTAATATTTAGTTATTCATATACATGATGATTCAAAAACACGTTTATAAGTTTGGGGATGGACATCTGACATCGAGACAAGAAAATATATTCGTATAAACGTATGCTATAAAACGCTTCGTTTTCGCGTTATCAATTTATTAATAAAAGTCACCTTCAACGGATTTCAAGGTCAAACCTAATAACTTCATTTATCTATGTACTTATTCATAGTAGACTGTGACCCCGTTTACTGCAGAGTTGGCCTTGTGTTGCCATGGCTACTTGTTAACATTATCAGATGTGCAATACATTCCCCAGCACGCGTGCTATCTATAGTGTACAGGGTTACTACAAAAGAAATAGACAACTTCAACTGCCTGTAAAACAAAAACTATTAGAGAGAGCAACCTAATTATTTTGGAGGTATGTTGAGAAACTCTCAAAGTTTTGTTTGTAGTGTTTTGTTTGCTGTTGCAGAAGCTGAAATGGCGGAAAATCTTGTGGAAAAGGCATATTGCGTGTTGGAATTTGCTAGAACGCAATCAGCAACTGTTGTCCAACGATGTGGATAAAATCCGTTTCTATGCATTTCCAGGAGCTCAGAATTCCCATATGTGAAAAGTTTTTAAGTACTTTTAAAACTGAATTAAATAACAAACAATATCTCAAAAATGGTTAGCTGTACGAAAAAAAAAATGACATAAATTGTGTGTTTTAACGAGATCTACATTTTTTGTGTAGTAAGGTTTTGTCTATCTCCTACGCTTTACTAGTTATGCAAAATGCAGCAAAATTCATACAGAATAAATAGGTCTTCAGAGGTTATTCTCAGGAAATTCAAGATATACATTTTATTTCTCGTGTAAATATCTCAAATATACACTATTTTAATCAAAATAGTTTGAGCCATTTTTGAGAAAATCAAACATTTCGATTTTTTTTTTGTTATTTAACCGACTTTTCGTTTTGTGTTATCGTGGATACGAAGACGCACCCACACATTCACATACACACACGCACGCACAGGCACACACAACATACCCACAGGGACCCTTTTCTAACGATTATTTTTAGGTGCAGGGACCTTAAAACGTGTATTACCACTGAAACCCCCTATCGAATTTTTGGCTGGAATGCAATACTTGTTCTACCTAACCACTAAGTACGAAGTAGAAAAAGTAGAAGTCCACTTCAATATCTCATTTGTACATATTCTAAAATTATGAAAATGCACTAACAGTGAATAACAATATCTTTTGATGCTGTTGGAAGTAAGAAAAAAATCTGATGTGATTCACATGACTTTCTCTACATCTCTACAACAAATTATTGTTAAAAAGATATTTCTTCTATTTACTACATGCTAATCGAAAAAATAGCGTCTAATTACTTGCTTCCTTGTAAGTAGATTGATAAGGGAGTACCATAGGCTAAAATAATAGTCAAAAGCTGGTTGCTATGTGACTGAAGTTCCTTTGTTTGTATGAACAGGAGTTTATAAATTCCCGTATGAGAAAAATATAAGTATTTTCAAGCTGAAACCAATAATAGGGATCAACACCACAAAAATGTATATGACATTAATTGTGTGTTCTAATGAGCTCTAAATTTTCTATTAAGTAATTTTTTGACTACCGCTTACAACTTACCAGTTACGCAAAATTCATCTGGAGTAATGATGTCTTCAGATGCTATTATCAGAGAATTAGAGATTTACATTTTATTTGGCATGTAAATATCTTTAATGTACGATATTTTAATTAACATTTTGGAGCCATTTTTGGAAAAATTAAAATTCTTGAAAATATTTCCAGTAAACATAATTAGGATGGGGTACTTTTTTTTCATTTATACAGCCCCCTTTAACGTCTAAAGGTCATTTCGAGGGCTTTGTATTAGAAACAACTCGTCTGTAGGTTCTTTACGTTGGGTTTATATTGTGTTTTATTTTCCTCAAACACACACACACATTCACTCTCACATACGTACTTCCAGACTCTGTGGGCGATAGGGAATAACTCTGGATAAAGAAAAATTCCCCGCCCCTAGCTGGGAAGCGAATCCCGGACCTCCTGGTGAGAAGTCAGCTCGCTGACCACTAGATCCTGAGGTAGTCTTGGAGTTACGGGAAAAACCTTGTGTCGCATCCTTGGAAAATGCTGAACCTAAATACCAAGTTTGGTATTTTCATCGTTGAGCTATGCTGTCTATACACACACACATTTTTTTTCTAAAAATGCTTTTTTAGGATTGACGGTTTCCCAAAACATATCCGGTTTTCGAATTTTCGGGTGCAGTACAATAACTTCTCTATACAGTGTAGAGAAAGTAAAAATGACAGTCCCATAAATTCCAAGAGGTTTTTGAAAGCATAGGAGTTTTTTTTTTTTTTTTTTTTTGTCTAACCTCGAGGCATTTAAGCAATTATAGAAACTTCTTGACTAAAAACATACGTTTTATGGCCAAAAAGCTGATGTGTTTCATTCACATGACTTTCTATATCTGTTTCGCAAACAACTTTTCTTACAAAAGAGAATTATTGTATCTGCATCATGTTAATCGTCACAAACATTAGCAGAATTGGTGTACTTAATTCTATGTAAGCAGAAGAGAAGTAAGGCTAAAGCGATGGTCAATTCCTTTACAAGTCGCTCGCTATACGAAACAAAGGAAATTCCATTCTCTTTGCTTCTCAGGAGCAGGTAAACAGAAGACAGACCAAAGAAAGATTATCTGCTATTTGAGAAAACTTCAAGTAGATTAAGGTCGAAACGAATAACAGGGCATATCTCTACAAAAAAAATGTACACGACATAAATTGTGTATTTTAATGAGACCTTTATTTTAGGTCTAGCAAGTTTTTGTCTATATCTTACGGTTTACCAGAAATGCAAATTTCAGCAAAATCTATCGAGAATAAACAGGTCTTCAGAAGCTATTTCCAGCAAATTCAAGACATGTATTTTATATAATATATATTGTATAGCGTCTTTAATATACGGTATTTAAAACAAAATCGTTGTAGCCATCTTAGAGAAAATAAACATTTTCCAAAAGATTTCCATGTAAAGGTTTGTTTGTCGTAGATGAATTTTCTCGAAAATCTTCGGGTCGGATCTTTGGAAGATATTGAATCTTAAATACCAAGTTTGGTATTTTACAGTCTTTTAGTTTTTGAATTAAGCTGCCCACGGACACACACATGGGCCTTTTGTCTAAATATATTTCTGGTGAAATCTCTATGCACAGAAAAACACAATTCTACTAGCACGTGTCAAATGTATGAACCCTCAGCCCGTATAAATGCCCTCAATCTTCGGGGTATAGAGAAAAGTAAACGCCTGTAATAAAACAGATGAGAAGCTACAAGATCACAGGTTTCTTGTATTTATGCCCAGAAGCCATCATTTGTCCTTAGCCCACCTATAGGTAAATTTCTCCTATTTAGTAGCTCCCTTTTTATGTCAGCTCACACATTCTCAACAGGATTCAAATCTGGTGAACAGGGGGGCCATTCTACCACTTTAATATCCTGCCTCTCTGAAAAACAATTTGAAACCTTTCGAGATGTATGACCAGGATGATTAAAAAAGTCCATTAGGGTATTTCATTCTCATATAGGGAATCCAGATTTTGTAGAGTATTACCGTGTACTGCAAACTATTCCGTGTATCGTCAAGTTGCCACAGCAAACCTACACCGTACATTGATATCCAGCCCCAACAGGATACAGATACAAGACCACGATGGAATTGTGAAGTTACGTGTTTTGCATCGTATCATGACCTTTTGAGCAATATACAATCACTTTTCCCTTACGTGTGGAATAAAATGTCACTTCGTCTGAAAATATCACGTTGCTCCAATTGCGGTTGATATTTTTATGTTGGAAATATTTTTTTTTTTCATTGAGCGAAAAGTGTTTGGGCTGATACGTTTGCGTGCCATTCTCATCTCTTCCAATCTGATGTGTCCCATCACATGACTTTCTCTACATCTTTGCAACAAATTATTGTTAAAAAGCTAATGCTTTTATTTACTTCATGCAAATCGAGAATTTTTTTTTTAGCAGAAATATCCTTATTACTTGCTTCCTTGTAAGTAGTAGCGAAATGAGGAAGTTCTATAGGTTAAAGTGATATTCAAAAGATGGTTGCTGTGTTACTGTAGTTCCTTTGTTTGGAAAAGTATAAGTTTGTCAAAGCTGATACCAAAAACATTGAATATCTCAAAAACGATCAACTCCACGAAAAAAAGTATGTAACAAATTGTGTGTCTTAACGTACTCTACATTTGTATGTGGTGAGTTTTTGTCCATCTCTTACCGTCTAGCAGTCATGATAAATTCCGTAAAAATCATCAAGAATAAAGTAGTCTTCAGAGGCAATTCCCAGAAAACTCAAGACATATACATTTTATTTGTCAGGTAAATATCTTTAATATACGACATTGTAATCAAAATCGTTACAGGCATTTTTAAAAAAATTAAAAATTTCGAAAAAAGGCCCATGTAAAGGGTAGTTTGGGCAGGAGGGAATTTACTCAAAATCTTCGTGTCGCATCCCTGGAAGATATGAAGTTAAATACCAAGTTTTGCATTTTACGGAGTTTTCGTTTTTGAATTATCGTGATCACAATCACACAAACTCGCACACACATGAGCCTTTTCCTGAAAATACTTTTTTTTGGATACAGGGGATCCTAAAACATAGATTTCCGGTAAAATCTCTCGGTATCGAATTTTTGGGTGGAGTGCAATACCTTCTCTATAAAATATGTACATAGTACGTGTAGAGAAAGTAAAAAAGAATATCCTACGTTTTGCCACATCGCAACAATGAAAGTTGCAAGTTTGGTTATGACGTATAATACAAACTGTATCATGTTTTGTATCGTTAACGTGTTTAGTTAATATTGATATTTTGTTCTTGAAGAATCTTAAGATGATCATATGGGTTAGTAATATGAAGATTTGGAATTGTGACAATTTGTTGCTGCCGCTATACAACTATATGGCGGATGGTGTAAACAAGTCGCTGTGCCGTGTAGGACGGCCGAATTTGGGGTTCGACATGATTCATTTTTACTTCTTCTACACGTACTATATACATAGTGTACAGAGAAGGCATTGTATTGCACCCAAAAAGTACATACCAAAATTTCACCAGAAATATCTGTTTTGGGTCCCCCTGAATCCAAAAAAAGTATTTTTGGAATAAATGGTCCGTGTTCGTGAATATTGACAGCATAACTCAAAAACGAAAATACCCTTAAATCCAAACTTGATATCTAAGATATTTACATGAGAAATAAAATGTATATCCTGAATTTTCTGGGAATAACTTCTAAACACCTCTTTATTCTGGATGAGTTTTATTGCATTTTGCATAACTGGTAAACCGTAGGCTATAGACCAAAACATGCTACACAAAAATGTAGATCACGATAAAACACACAATTTATGTCATATACATTTTTTTTCGTGTAGTTGGCCGTTTTCAACATATTCCTTGTTATTGATTTCTGTTTTAAAATTCATAAAATTTTCTCATACTGGAACTTGTCAACGCTTGGCCACCTAAAGAATTGGATTTCTTCCCTTAGCAACCACATTTTAAAACATTTGACTGTCGGTTTAGCCTGGTTTATTCAATTATTTCTCCTCTACTTATATAGAACTAAGTAATAAGACAGTTTCTGCTAATTTTTATGTCAATTAGCATGAAGTAGATAGAAGAATAGGCTTATTGAAAATAATTGTTACACAGATGTAGAGAAAGTCAGCACAGAGAGAGTTTTACTTGTCCAGGGTGTACATACGTGTTACAGAATGTAAGAATTCGTATTTAAAGGTATGGCATAAATAGCAAAAGTTTCTATAGCAACAATATAGCACAGTTTCAGCTTGAAACTATTGCGCATGTTTAACGTTTGAAGGACGAATGAACAAATTAGAAATGAAATGTTTGAACCCACCACAAATAAAATCGGTGGCTATAAAATCTCCCAAGGAGAAATGACGCATTTCTCGTCCAGTCTGGAAATAAAATTATATCTGGTTTACAGGATGTGAAATATAAAAATCGGAAATAAGCAGCCTTTACTGTGTGCCGAAATGTATAACGTAACGTAAATAACAACGTGTGGGCAGGCTATAAGCGTTTTTACCTTCTCTACACGTAATATGTACACAGTGTATAGAGAAAGCATTGTATTCCACCCAAAAATTCGATACCGAGATTTCACCGGAAATACATGGTTCCCTTTATCAAAAAACGTCCATCCAAAACTACCCACTACATTGAGAAAAATTCGAACATATTGATTTTCACAAAAATGATTCAAACGATTTTGATTAAAATAACGTATATTAAAGATATTTATTACCAAACAAAATGCAAATTTTGAATTTTCTGGGAATAGCCTCTGATGACCTCTTTGTTCTGAATGACTATTGAATTTTGCGTAACTGGTAAACCGTAAGAGGCAGTCAGAAACTTACTACACAGAAATATAGATCACGATAAAACACACAATTTATATCATATACATTTTTTTCGTGTAGTTGGCCGTTTTAGACACATTCCTTTTATTTTTATTTGTTTCTTTTTTGTAGCTTAACGTTCTTTAACCTGGTTGGTCATATTGGACGATGAATGAAATTGGTGAAATGATGCTCAAATGATCTCGAGGTCCATGGAGCTTAAAGTTACTCGACATTCGGAAAACCCCGAAACAAACCTTATCTGTGTAATTCACCCTAAGTGAGATTGGAACGCAGATACGCTACCACCACACTACCCAGGCGGGCATTCCTTGTTAGTTTTAAAATACATAAACTTTTCTCATATGGGAACTTGTCAACACCTGGCCACACAAAGAAACTGATTTCAATTCCATAGCAACCACATTCTGACTGTCGCTTTAGCCTTGTGCATTCCCTTATTTCTCTTCTACTTACAAGGAACTAAGTAATAAGGCAGTTTCTGCTAAGGTTTATGTCGATTAGCATGAAGTAGATAGAAGAATAAGCTCATTGAAAATAATTGTTACACAGATGTAGAGAAAGTTAGCACACAGAATGGAGCACATCAGAGTTTTATTTGTCCAGGGTGTACATTCGTGTTAGAGATGTAAGAATTCGTATCTAAATGCATGACAAAAAAATCTGATGTGTACCATTCACATGACTTTCTCTATATCCCTGCAACAAATTATTCTTAAAAAACTTATTCCTCTATTTACTTCATGCTAATCTGAAAAAAATTAGCAGAAGTAGTCTTATTACTTGCTTCCTTGAAACTAGAAGCGAAATAAGGGACTATCATAGGTTAAAGTGATAGTCAAAAGCGGGTTGCTATGCCAATGAAGTTCCTTTGTTTATATGGATAGGAGTTGACAAGTTCCTGAATGAGAAACCAGAATAAGGAATGACTTAAAAACGACGAACTCCACGAAAAAAATGTATATAACATAAATTGTGTGTTTTAATGTGCTCTACATTTTTTGTGCAGTAAGTTTTTGTCCATCTCTTACGGTTTAGCAGTTATTTAAAATTCAGTAAAATTCATCCAGAATAAACTACTCTTCAGAGGCTATTCCCAGAGAATACAAAATATACATTTTGTTTGTCAGGTAAATATCTTTAATATACGACATTTTAATCAAAATCGTTAGAGCCATTTTTGAGAAAATCAAAATTTTCGAAAAAAGTTCCATGTAAAGGGTAGTTGGGTTTGGGGGGATTTTTCTGAAAAGCTTCGTGTCCCATTCCTGGAAGATATTAAACTTAAATACCAAGTTTGGTATTTTACGGACTTTTCGTTTTTGAGTTATCGTGTTCACAGACACACGGACACACACGGACCCTTTTGTGAAAATGCTTTTTTTGGATATTTTTATATATTTCCGGCGAAATCTCGGTATCGAATTTTTTGGTGGAGTGCAATACCTTCTCTATACACTAGGTACATAGTGCGTATAGAGAAAGTAAAAAAAAAAGCTTCTATAGCAACAATATAGTGCAGTTTCAGCTTCAAACTACTGCGCATGTTTAACGTTTGAAGGACGAATAAACAAATTAGAAATGAAATGTTTGAACCCACCACAAATGAAATCGGCGGCTATAAAATCTCCCAAAGAGCACGGAGGTATTTCCTGTACAGACTGGAAATAAAATTATATGTGGTTTGCAGATGTGAAATATAAAGAGCCGAAATAAGCAGTCTTTACTGCGTGCCGAAATGTACAACATAACGTAAACAACAACGTCGTGTAGGAACGTACCATTTACTCCACGTGTTTATTTTGCTGAGGCAAATCGTGTTAAAGCGTGTCAAGACGACGAAAAGTACAAGGTCAGCCCCCTACGCTTCATAAGATGCTACCCCCTCCATAAAAATTTCATTTCGTGCTAAATTTAAGGCTTTAAAAATAAAGTAGTGGAATAAAAGATGAAGGGGGCGAGTAGCAGCAGTCTGGTCACGTGACATCAGTGGCTCATACATTAGTCACGTGACTCACCTGTAGTGCGGTGGCCTGCAGTATAAAGCAACTTTACTGCCTTGCCCTGCACCTCTACTCTTATTCTTTACACTTCTCCTGGGGAACCAACATCTTGTTAACAATGGAGATGATGTCAGCGCAACTCACTTGTCTCGTCCGCCAAGATTAACCTGAAAACAAATACACGGCGTGAATATCTGTTTCAGTGTTATGTGTAGGAAAGCTCTATCTTGCCAAAGTTAAAGTTTGACCCAGTATCTCGGCAACTATATAAGACAATGACCTAATTTTTTAACTTTCTTACACGTACTATGTACATAGTGTATAGAGAAGGTATCGTAATACACCCAAAAAATCGAAACGAAGATTTCACCGGAAATACATGTTTTGAGACCCTCTAAAACCAAAAATATCTCATGTGTTCCATTCACATGACTTTCTCTACACCTCTGCAACAAATTCTTGTTAAAAAGGTTATGCTTCTATTAACTTCATGCTAATCGAGAAAAAATTAGTAGAAATTATCTTATTACTTGCTGCCTTGTAGGTAGAAGCGAAATAAGGGAGTACCATAGGTTAAAGTGATAATCAAAAACTCGTTGCTATGTGACTGAAGTTCCTTTGTAAGGACAGGTGTTGACAAAAGTCCTGTATGAGAAAAGTATGTTCTTTAAAGCTGAAACGAAAAACAACGAATATCTCAAAATCGATCCACTCCATGAAAAAAATTTATATTCCATAAATTGTGTGTTTCAAAGTGCTCTAAAAGTTTTGTGTGGTAAGTTTTTGTCCATCCCTTACGGTTTAGCAGTTGTGCAAAATTTCGTAAAATTGATCCAGAATAAAGTAGCCTTCAGAGGCTATTCCCATGAAATACAAGATATACATTTTATTTGTCAGATACATATCTTTAATATACAATATATAATCAAAATAGAGGCATTTTTAAGAATATAAAAATTTTCTAAAAAGTTTCATGTAAAGGGTAGTTGGGAGTGGGGAGATTTTCTTGAAAATCTACGTGTCACCTCCTTGGAAGATACCAAACTTAAATACCAAGTTTTGTATTTAACTGTCTTTTCATTTTTGAGCTATGCTGTCCACAGGCACACACAGACACACACACTGACACACACATGCACACACACTACACTGACCTTGATCCCAAAATGCTGTTTTTGGATTCAGGGGGATCCAAAACGTGTATTTCCTGTGAACCCTCGGTGTCGAATTTTTGGAAGGAATACAATACCTTCACTATACATCATGTACATAGTACGTGTAAAGAGAGTAAAAAGGCAATTTTACAAAAATGTCCGTGTGTGTGTGTGTGTGTGTGTGTGTGTGTGTGTGTGCATTTGGACACCATAGCTCAAAAACAAAAACACCATTAAAAACCAAACTTTGTATTTAAGATTCGTATCTTCCAAGGATGCGACACGAAGATTTTTCAAGAAAATTTCCCCACTGCCAAACTACCCTTTACATGGAAAAAATTTCGAAAATTTTGATTTTCTCAAAAATTACTAATGATTTTGCTTAAAATCTCTTATATTTAAGATATTTACATGGAAAATAAGATGTACACCTTAAATTTTCTGGGAATAACCTCTAAAGACCTATTTATACTGGATGGCCTTTATTGAATTTTGCATAACTGGTTAGCCGTAAGAGATAGTCAAAAACTCGCTACTCAAAGAATTTAGAGCACGATAAAGCACACAATTTATGTGGTGTACATTGCTTTCGTGGTGTTGGTCGTTCTTATATATTCCTTGTTATTGGTGTCAGCTTTAAAAAGCTTATACTTTTCTCATACAGGAATCTGTCAACACCTGTGCATACAAAGGAACTTTAATCACAGAGCAATCAGTTTTTACTATCACTTTAATCTATGATACTCCCATATTTTCCTTCTACTTACAAGGAAGCAAGTAATAAGACTATTTCTGCTAATTTTTTCTCGATTAGCGTGAAGTAAATAGAAGAATAAGCTTGTAACAATAATTTATTGCAGAGATGTAGAGAAAGTCATGTGAATGGAACACATCAGATTTTGCAAGGTATAAACAGAAATACCCTTACAGCTGATTGATACAAAATATATTACCGATGTTCATTAGGAGGAAAGCTATTTTTTTTTAATAAAGCTCACACAATTTTATTGAAAAGCTATGATTTTTAAATTTAAAAAAAAATAACTAATCCATATATGTACATAAATTTTTTTCGTTGAAATAGAGCCTATTTAGGTGCAAATCTTTGGTAACAATAGCAGCCTTTAATGTAAATTAGTTTTTTTCACACGACTTTACAACAAATTATTGTTAAAAACCTCATGCTTCTATTTACTTCATGCTAATCGAGAAACAATTAGCAGAAATAGCCTTATTAGTTGCCACCTTGTAAGTAGAAGCGAAATAAGGGAGCACCATAAGTTAAAGTGAAAGCCAAAAGCTGCTTGCTATGTCATTGAAGTTCCGTTGTTTGTACGGACAGGAGTTGACCAATTTCTGAATGAGAAAAGTATAAGTTTTTTAAAGCTGAAACTAAAAACAAGGAATATCTGAAAAACGAGCTTCTCCACAAAACAATTGTTAATTGTATGTTTAAACGCATCTACATTTTTTTATGTAAGTTTTAGTCCATCTCTTACGGTTTGGCAGTACATTCTCTCACGCACTATGTACATGGTGTATAGAGAAATTACTGTATTGCACCCACATATTCGATAACGAGATTTGACCGTAAATACACGTTTTGAGTCCCTCTGAAAGCAAAACACCTTATGTGCTCCATTCACATGCCTTTCTCTACATTTCTGCAACAAAATATTGTTAAAAAAAACTGGCAGAAATGGTCTTATTACTTGCTTCTTAGTTGGTAGAAACGAAATAAGGGAGTACCATAGGTTAAAGTGATAGTCAAAAGCTGGTTGCTATGTGATACTGATGTTCCTTTGTTTGTATGGACAGGAGTTGACAAATTCGTGAATGATAAAAGTATAGTTGTTTTAAAGCTGTAACCAAAAATCAAGGAATATCTCAAAAACGATCAACACCACGAACGAAATGTATATAACATAAACTGTGTGTTTTAACGCGTTCTACATTTTTTTTTTTTTGTGGTAAGTTTTGTTCCTCTTTTACGGTTTGGCAGTTATGCAAAATTCCTTAAAATTCATCCAAAATAAAGTAGTCTTCAGAGGTTATTCCTAGAAAATTCAAAGTATACAGTTTATATTTCAGGTAAATAGCTTTAATATACGATATTTTATTCAAAATCGTTAGACCTATTTTTGAGAAAATCAAAACTTTCGAAAAAAGTTCCATGTAAACGGTAGTTGGGGGAGGGTGGGCTTTTCTCAAAATCGTTGTCATATTCTTGGAAGATACTAAACTTAAATAGCAAGTTAGGTTATTTTACCGAGTTCTCGTTTTAGAGTTATCGTGTTCACAGGACACACACACACACGGGCCTTTTTCTAAAAATGCTTTTTTTGGATACAGGGGACCCTAAATCATATTTTCGGTGAAATTTCGGTTTCGAGTTTTCGGGTGGAGTGCAATACCTTCTACTTAGTACGTGTAGAGCAAGCAAAAACCGGTGTTTCACTTTGGACGCCGTATATAACTTTTTGGATAGAAAAGATTTGTCAGCCATGAAGACCTCAACCTGACAGTGACATCTTGGCTCATATCTTTAGCGGTGGAACAGTATACCATCTGCATTGAAAAAACTTTACCACGTGACAACAAATACCTTGATAGCAATGACGATTACGTTGAGAAATAGAGTAAGGTGCTGTAACTTGTAAATAAAGTTTTGTGTTGAAAACTTTCGTTATGGTTTTGTTATGCAAAATCTTTCAGTTTTTGGATGGCGCTCGTATTTTCAAATACGAAACCTAAAATATCCCATTAACATCGAAATTGAGCAAATTTACCAGCAAGCAGACATTGCGAATACACAAGTGTTAAGTAACTTGGCCATGCTGTTTGTTAAATGCGTACAATTTTTACTTTCTCTACACGTACTATGTGCATAGTGTATAGAGAAAGTATTGCACTCCACTCAAAAATACCGATATTTCACCGGAAATATGTGTTATTGAGTCCTCTGTATCCAAAAAAAAGCATTTTCATAAAAAGGTCCGTGTGTCTGTGAACACGATAACTCAAAAACGAAAAGTCGGTAAAACACCAAACTTGGTATTTAAGTTTAGTATCTTCCAGGGATGCGACACACAGATTTTGAGAAAAATCCCCCTACCCCAAACTACCCTTTACATAGAAATTTTTTGAAATTTTATATTTTCTCAAGGTGGCTCTAACGATTTTAATTAAAATATAATTTATTAAAGATATTTACCTGACAAATAAAATGTATATCTTGAATTTTCTGGGAATAGCCTCTGAAGACTACTTTATTCTGGATGAATTTCACGGATTTTGCATATCTGCTAAACCGTAAGAGAGGACAAAAACGTATCACACAAAAAAAATGTAGAGCACTTTAAAACACACAATTTAGGTTATATGAATGTTTTTCACGGAGTTGCTCGTTTTGAGATATTCCTTGTTTTTTGTTTCAGCTTTAAAAAATCTGATGTGTACCATTCACATGACTTTCTCTATATCCCAGCAACAAATTATACTTAAAAAGCTTATACTTCTATTTACTTTATGCTAATCAGAAAAAAATTAATAGAAATGGTCTTATTACTTGCTTCCTTGGAAGTAGAAGCGAAATAATGGAGTACCATAAATTAAAGTGAAAGTCAAAAGCTAGTTGGTATGTCAATGAAGTTCCTTTGCTGATATGGATAGGAGTTGACAAGTTTCTGTATGAGAAAAGTATACGTTTTTTATAACAGAAACCAAAAATAAGGAATGCCTCAAAAACGACGAACTCCACGAAAAAATATGTGTAACATAAATCGTATGTTTTAATGTGCTCTACATTTTCTGTAAAGTAAGTTTTTGTCCATCTCTTACGGTTTAGCTGTTATTCAAAATTCAGTAAAATTCATCCAGAATAAACTACTCTTCAGAGCCTGTTCCCAGAAAATTGAGGATATACATTTCATTTGTCAGATAAATATATTTAATATACTACATTTTAATCAAAATTGGTAGAGCCATTTTTGAGAAAATAAAAATTTTCGAAAAATGTTCCATGTAGAGGGTAGTTGGGTGTGGGGTGATTTTTCTCAAAATCTGCGTGTCGCATCCCAGGAAGATACTAAACTTAAATACTAAGTTTAGTATTTTACCGACTTTTCGTTTTTGAGTTATCATGTTCACAGACACACGGACACACACACATACACACACACGGACCTTTTTGTGAAAATGCTTTTTTAGGATATTGGGGACCCTAAAACATATATTTCCGGTGAAATATCAGTATCGAATTTTTTGGTGGAGTGCAATACCTTCTCTATACACTATGTACATAGTACGTATAGAGAAAGTAAAAAGTTTATTTTTCTAACACAGGTCTTTGTCAACTCCTGTCCATACAAACAAAGGATCTTCAGTCACATAGCAACCAGCTTTTGACTATTACTTTAACAGATGGTACTCCCTTATTTCGCTTCTACTTACAAGGGAGCAAGTAATAAGACTATTTCTGCTAATTTTTTCTCGATTACCATGAAGTAAATATAACAATAAGCTTTTAACAGTAATTTGTTACAAAGATATAGAATGTGTCGTAGCGATCGATTGCTTACTCACTAGATTGCCGCGTTTATACGTTCGTTCGGCAACATAGTTTAGATAGAAGCTTCTGATAAACTGTTGTTATACATATAGAATGGAATTTCAAAGCGTTATATGCCTTTATGGTGCTGAAACCTTTATATAAAGCCCGCCTTTTATAGATTTTTCTATCGCTTCCACTACTTGCATCCCCTTTTTATCTGCAACGAAACGTGCAGTGAAAGCATTTAAGCAAAATATCTGATTAATAAAAATACAAAACATAACTAGCATTTGTAGCTGGGGAGAAATTTACATGCCTAACTCATCAGATTCATTTTTACTTTCTCTATACTCACTATGTACATAGTGAATAGAGAATGTATTGCACTCCACCAAAAAATTCGATACCGAGATTTCACCGGATATATGTTTTAGGTTCCCCTGTAACAAAAAAAAGCATTTTCACAAAAAGGTCCATGTGTGTGTGTGTGTGTGTGTGTGTGTGTGTGTGTGTGTGTGTGTTTGTGTCTCCGTGTGTCCGTGAACACGATAACTCAAAAACAAAAGTCGGTAAAATACCAAACTTGGTATTTAAGTTTAGTATCTTCCAGGGATGCGACACGAAGATTTTGAGAAAAATCCCGCCACCCCCAACTACCCTTTACATGGAACTTTTTTCCAAAATTTTGATTTTCTCAAAAATGGCTGTAACGATTGTGATTAAAATTTCGTATATTAAATATATTTATCTGAAAAATGAAATGTATATCTTGAATTTTCTGGGAATAGCCTCTGAAGACTACTTTATTCTAGATGAACTTTTCATAACTACTAAACCGTAAAAGATGGACAAAAACTTAACCCAGAAAAATGTAGGGCACGTTAAAACACACAATTTATGTTATATACATTTTTTCGTGGAGTTGATCGTTTTTGAGACATTCCTTTTTCTTGGTTTCAGCTTTGAAAAACTTATACATTCATTTGTCAACTCCTGTCCATACAAACAAAGGAACATCAGTCATATAGCAACCAGCTTTTGGCTTTCACTTTAACCTAAGGTACTCCCTTATTTCGCTTCTACTTACAAGGAAGCAAGTAAAAAAACCATTTCTGCTAATTTTTTCTGATTAGCATAAAGTAAATACAAGTATAAGCATTTTAAGAATAATTTGTTGCAGGGATATAGAGAAAGTCATGTGAATGGTACACATCAGATTTTTACTTTTTACATTCTCTAGCTCAGCATGCACAATGCACATAGTGGATAGAGAAGGTATTGTATTCCACCTAAAATTAGACGTCAAGATTTCACTGGAAATACATGCTTTGGGACCCCCTGAATTAAAAAACATTTTTAGAAAAAGGTCCATGTGTGTCTGTCTTTGGACAGCATAGCTCAAAAACAAAAAGACGGCTAAATACCAAACTTGGTATTTAAGTTTGGCATCTTTGAAGGATAACACACAAAGATCTTCAAGAAAATTTTCCCATCCTAACTACCCTTTACATTGAAAAATTTTGGAAAAATGTGTTTTTCTTAAAAATGACTAACGATTTTGATTAAAATACCACATGTTAAAGTCATTTCTATCACAAATAAATGTATATCTTGAACTTTCTGGGAATAGCTTCGGAACACCTGTTTATTCTGGATGACTTTTGTATAACTGGTAAACCGTAAGACATATACAAAAACTTAGTACAAAAAATGTAGATCTTGTTAAAATAGCCAATCTATGTCATATAATTTTTTTCCTGGGGTTTACAGTTTTCGAGACATTCCTTGTTAGCAATTAGTTTCAATTGTAAAGTACTTATATTTTTCTCAGACAGGAAGTGTCCGTTTTTCTTTTGTTCTACTCCTGTCCAAGCAAAGAAGCGATTTACAAGCACAATCGCAAAACGACAGCTTTTAAAACATTTGACTATCACTCTAGCATAGCGCATTCCTTTGTTTACTCTTTACTTATAAGAAACTGCGTAATAAGAATATTCTGGTAATGTTTATCTCGATTAGCATTTGTGTAGAAAGAAGAATAATCTTTTGTAAAAAGCTTGTAGAGCAACTAGAGAATGTTATGAGAGTGTAACACATCAGATTTCATTTAAATTAGAGTTTATTTCCGTTCACATGAATTTCTCTAGCTGTTCCATAAACAAGCTTCTCTTACAAAAAGTTTGGTTCTATCCACGTTGTGCTACTCGATAAATATATTAGCAGAAATTGCCTTTCTGTTTGTTTCCTTTTATGTAGAAAGGAAATAAAGGAGGTCACCAGACTTAAGTGATAGTCAAAAATGCTAAAAGATGGTCGCTGCGTGAAACAATTGATATTCGGTTTTCTTGCCTGTTAGGAGTAACAAAGATGACTTCCACTCTGCAAACAGCAGTTTAAAAACTAAAATAAATAACTTATAATATCTAGGAAATGGTTAACTCTACAAAAAAAGTATATGACATAATTATGTGTTAACGACATCTATATATTCTATATAGCGAGTTTTTGTCTGTATCTTAGGTTTAACAGTTATGCAAAAGGTATACGAAAGTCAATCAGATCGAAGAGGTGTAAAGAGAATATTATCAAAAAGTTCTAGATACACATTTAATTAACATAAATATATCTTAAATATCTGACCTTCTAATAACAATTCTTAGCGCCATTTTCAGAAAATCATAATTTTCGAAAAATACTGCATGTAAAGAATGGTTGTGGTTCGGGTAATTTTCTCGAAAATCTTTGCTCCACACCTTTGAAAGATATTGAACTTTAATATAAAGTTTGATGTTTAACTGACTTTTCGTTTTTGAGCTATGCTGTCTACAGACACACACACACACACACACACGGACATGATTATAATTTTTTTTTACTTTCTCTACACGTACTATGTGCATAGTGTATAGACAAGCTATTGCATTCCACCCACAAATTCGATACCGAGATTTCATCGAAAATATGTTTTAGGGTCTCCTGTATCCAAAAAAAGCATTTTAGGTTCGTGTGTGTGTGTGTGTGTGTGTGTGTGTGTGTCCATGAACACGATGACTCAAAAACGAAAAGTCGGTAATATACCAAACTTGGTATTTAAGTTTATTATCCTCTAGGGATTTGACACGAAGATTTTGAGAAAAATCCTCACACCCCAAACTACCCTTTACATGAAACTTTTTTCGAAAAATTTTATTTTCTCAAAAATGACTAAGATTTTGATTAAAATATCGTATATTAAAAGGTATCTGCCTGGCAAATAATATGTATATCTTGAATTTGCTGAGAATAGCCTCTGAAGACTAATTTATACTGAATCAATTTTACGAAATTTTTAATAATTTACAACACAAAAGATGTAGAGCACGTTAAAACACACAATTTATATTATATATATTGTATTCCTGGATTGTTCTCAGATATTCCTTATTTTTGTTTTCACCTTTAAAAAGCTTTTCTCATACAGAATTATGTCAGCTCCTGTCCATACAACCATAGCACCAGCTTTTGACTAATATCTTAATCTATGATATTCCCTTACAAGGAAGCAAGTAATAAGACTATTTCTGCTAATTTTTTCTCGATTAGCATGAAGTAAATAGCAACATAAGCTTTTTAACAATAATTTGTTGCAGAGATGTAGAGAAAGTCATGTGAAGAACACATCAGACTTTTTTTCATTCAGAGTCTCGAAAAAATATTTCCGGTTAAATCTCGACATTGAAATTTCGGTTGGAATACAATACCGACACTATGTACCTGTGCATACGTTCCAAAAAAATAAAAATATTATAATAATTTATAATTCTAAAATGCGTTGACTTGAAGTTTATAGTGGCACTACCACTCTATTCCTAATCTTACTTTTATAAGCTTATATTTCGCACAGTTGTATAGGCCGCGCCGTGGCCGAGTGGTTAGACCACTCGCCTCTCACCTAGATGGCATGCGAGATTTGTGGTGGTCAAAGCCGCGCTAGGGGCGGGTTTTCTCCGTGTACTCCGGTTTCCCCCGCCATCGCATTCCACCTGTGCTCCATCATTCATATATCAACAGTGTCACCGCCTGCAGTGCCATAAGTAGTTAAAGCGGGCGTTAAACACTACCAAAAAACAATGGTGTATATTAACATAAAAATATAAATGTAGTTTTATGTTGGGCATTTTATTCGAAAAGTAGAATAGTGGTTTCAGATAATAAACGTAACTTCAAGGTACGACAGTCAAACAAGGGACTTTGGCCTACCGCCCGGCCGCTGCATCCCTCATCTCGACCCGAAGGCAGTGGGTGAGACGTGATCCACGCCTCGGGTCCTTCCCGCCGGTTAATGCGGTCCTCTTGACCTGGAGTAGCGTCTCAATTGGCCCTCCAGGGACCTGAAGAGGCTGAGTGCACCCCGAACCAGGTCTCCCTCTTGGCAAGCAGCCGTGCTACCACCTCGCTAAGGAGACGACCTTTTCCGATAATACCACTTATAAATTACTGTCTAAAATTAAAATTTTCTGAATCTGTTAATAACATGAATGGGCAGAGTCAGACTGAAAAATTCAATGAAATGACCGGATTTGATTCACGGATCTCTCGGTCTTTAGCAGGCTGTTCTAACCACTGAGCTACCATGGCAAAATGCCAGCACCTCATTAAGCTCCCCAACTGACTGGCAGTTTTCTCAATAAATCATAAGGTGACCTCAAATTGAGATGACATACCCCAATGGCGAATAGCAATGTCGTATAAGTCCCGGGCTGCACAGTATTAAACCAGTGTGACCAACTGCCGTCCTAAACCCGCCTGGCGTGAAAGAAACAATCCATTGACAAGAAGCACGATAGGTGTACATAATGACGTGAATTCTTCAAATTGAGAAACAAGATTTCGAACATAACGGTAGGGCGAGCTTTTTAAGGCAAGTTGCTCCCATTTTTACTTCGATACCGAGATTTCACCGGAAATATGTTTTAGGGTCCCCTTTATCCAAAAAATAGCATTTTCAGAAAAAGGTCCGTGTGTGTCCGTGTGTCTGTGAACACGATAACTCAGAAACGAAAATTCGGTGAAATACCAAACCTGGTATTTAAATTTAGTATTCTCCAGGGATGCGACACAGATTTTGAGAAAATCCTCCTACCCCAAACTACCCTTTACATGGAACTTTTTTCGAAAATTTTAATTTTATCATATCTAACGATTTTTATTAAAATATCACACATTAAATATATTTATCTGACAAATAAAATGTATATCTGAATTTTCTGGGAATAGCCTCTGAAGACCATTTTATTCTAGATGAATTTTACGGAAATAGGAAAATCTGCTAACCCGTATAAGATAGGCAAAAGCTTACCACACAAAAATGTAGAGCACATTAAAACACACAATTTATGTTAAATACATTTTTATCGTGGAGTTGATCGTTTTTGAGTTATTCCTTGTTTTTGATTTCACATTCATGAGGAAATTCCTCTATCAGCTTTCATATCATCCACTTCCTCTCTTTCATAACAGGCATCAGGCTAATCGGTTATGCTATCTTCTCTCTGCGCACCAATTGGCGTCTGACTGCAGGTGCTGGCTTTTAAGTCCTACATAGGAGGAGAGAAAGAAAGGAAGAACGAACCAAAGAATCTTTGAACCATGGTACCCAATTACAGAAACACGATTTTCTTACTGTGTTGATTTAATTTTTTTTTACTTTCTCTACACCTACTATGCACAAAGTGTATAGACCCAAAAATTCTATACCGAAATTTCGCCAGAAATACATGTTTTAGGGTCCTCTGCATCCAAACAAAGCATTTTCAAGCAATAGTCTTATTATTTGCTTCCTTGTAAGTAGAACCGAAATAAGGGAGTACCATAGGTTAAAGTGATAGTCAAAAGTTGGTTGCTATGTGACTGAAGTTCTTTGTTTGTATGGACAAGAGTTGACAAGAGTTCTGTGTGAAAAAAGTATAAGGTATTACTCTCCATCCAAAAATTGATACTGAGATTTCACGGGAAATATATAGTTTAGGGTCACCAGTATCCAGAAAAAGAGATATTCCTTGTTTTTGGTTTCAGCTTTAAACTTTTTTCACAAAAAGGTCCGTGTGTGTGTGTGTCTGTGAACAGATAAATCAAAAACGAAAAGTAGGTAAAATACAAAACTTGGTATTTAAGTTTAGTATCTTCCAGGAATACAACACGAAGATTTTGAGAAGAATTCCCCCACGCAAAACTTCGCTTTATATGGAACTTTTTTCGAAAATTATGATTTTTTCAAAATGGCTCTAAAGATTTTGATTAAAATCTCGTACATTAAATTTATTTTATCTGAAAGATAAAGATATTTATCTGAAAAATAAAATTTATATTTTGAATTTTCTGGGAATAACCTTTGAAGACTACTCTATTCTGGATGTATTTTACGAAATTTTGCAGAACTGTTAAACCATAAGAGATGGAGAAAAGCTTACCACAAAAAATGTTGATGACTTTAAAACACACAATTTATGTTATATGCATTTTTTTCGTAGAGTTGATCGTTTTAGAGCCTGTTAACATTGCCGGACCCTTCGGCAACTGCGACCAGGTTCTGATCTATTGCGTCATACCACCCCCCTGTGAGAGGGTTGTGAGGACGGAATACCACAGACTAGCACACAGGAAATGACAGAGTTAAGTGCAGAGACGTTTAACAAACACTAGATGACAGCTTTGCGCGCCACGGAGCCTATACAGGCGCCGGGAGGCCGGAAGGAGGCCTCTACAATGGCACCTGGCCTCAACCAACGCAATCAGACGGAAGAGAGGTTTACTCGAAGCACGCAACCGTGCCTCCGCCGAACTGAAAGATGAAGAAAGAATGAATGGAAAGGAACCGTTGTAGAATTACAGCATCCCAGCATTTGCCTAATCAGTCCCAGGAAAAACACGGGAAGCCCCAGGGACAAGTACGCGGTCAACGGAGATCGAAACCCGACCTCTCGAATACCTGAGTCACCTGGCTCGGTTAAGATATATTTATTACTTTCTCACCCACATATGTGTGGTGCACGTAGTAGATATTGCATTCCACCCAACAATTCGATACAGAGATTGTGTTGGAAATGCATGTTTTGAGACCTCTACATCCAAAACAAAATCATTTTTAGAAAAAGGTCAATTTGTGCATCTCTAAGTATGAACAGGATAGCTTAAAAATGAAAAGACAATTAAATACAAAACTAGACATTTTAGTTTAGTGTCGTCCAAGATTTTCTACACAAAGATTTCCAAGAAAATCCCCCCAACCTAAAATACCCTTCACTTGGATTTTCTTTTTGAACATTTTGACTTTCACAAAAATGGCTTTAACGATTTTGATTAAAATACCCATATTAAAGATAATTAATGACAAATAAAATGTATATATTCAATTTTCTGGGATTAGCCTTTGAAGACACATCACTCTGCAAGAATTTTGTTAGCTGGTAAACCGTAAGAGATTGAAAAAACTTACTCACCCCTGTATCCAAAAAAAGCTTTTTCAGAAAATGGTCCGTGTGTCCGTGTGTCTGTGAACACTATAACTCAAAAACGAAAACTAGCTAAAATACCAAACTTGATATTTAAGTTTAGTATATTTCAGGGATGCGACACGAAGATTTTGAGAAAAATCCCCCCACCCCAAATTACCCTTTGCATGGAACTTTTTTCGAACATTTTGATTTTCTTAAAAATGGCTTTATCGATTTTGATTAAAATACTGTATATTAAGGATATTTACCTGACAAATAAAATGTATATCTTGAATTTTCTGGGAATAGCCTCTGAAGAGTACTTTATCCTGGATGAATTTTACTGAATTTTGCATAACTGCTAAACCGTAAGAGATGGACAAAAACTTAACCCACAAAAAATGTAGAGCACGGTAAAACACACAATTTATGTTATACACATTTTTTTTCGTGGAGTTGATCGTTTTTGAGATATTCCTTTTTCTTGGTTTCAGCTTTGAAAAACTTATACTTTTCTCATACAGGAATTTGTCAACTCCTGTCCATACAAATAAAGGAACATCAGTCACATAGCAACCAGCTTTAGGCTTTCACTTTAACCTATGGTACTCCCTTATTTCGCTTCTACTTACAATAAAGCAAGAAATAAGACTATTTCTGTTAATTTTTCTCGATTAGCATGAAATAAATAAAAGATAAGCTTATTAACAATAATTGTTTACAGAGATATAGAGAAAGTCCTGTGAATGGAACACATCAGAATTTTTTTAAACTGAATACTAAGACAGAAGATTAAACAAACGAACGTCAGTTGCAACAAAATGTCCAAAAAATGACTTCAGCTGCGTTCAGGTGCTTCAACAATATCGCTCCAGTCAGATTACCCCGATTGTTGAAATTGCCTAATCTCGGCCACTGCATTGGCGTTTTAATATTTCAGCTAAATTATCATCATTGTTTCGCAAATATATCACAAGCACTGAAAACAATGGTCATCTTGTTAAATGAAATTAGAGAGGGAAAAAAATCCGTTAACTCTAATATAGGCAAGTCAAGAATACCCTTCTATATGAATGTGGGGCTCTTGTCTGTTTTCTAACCGGAGGGCTCGAAAATTAATTTTATTTAATTAGGAGGGATTTTATAGAAAGACTTTCCTTTGGCAATTTTCTCTAATTCGTAGAAAATAAAGGTCATAAATATTATATGTAAGGACTGCGGACACATAGGAAAAACTATTAATCACTGTTACATTAATCGCAACGGTGTAAGTAATTCAAAAACGTTCATCAATTGTCCCTACTAAATTTCATCTCTTTCTGAAACAGTTTCGTTAAAAAAATCTGATGTGTTCTATTTACATGACTTTCTCTACTTCTGTGTAACAAATTATTGTTAATAAGCTTATTCTTCTATTTACTACAAGCTAATCGAGAAAAAATTAGCAGAAATAGTCTTATTACTTGCTTCCTTATAAGTAGAAGCACATAATGGGAGTAACATAGATTAAAGTGAAGTCAAAAGCTGGTTACTAGGTGACTGAAGTTCCTTTGTTAGTATGGACACGAGTTGACAAATTCCTGTATGAGAAAAGTACAACTTTTTCAAAGCTGAAACTAAAAACAAGGAATATCTCAAAAACGATCAACTCCTCGAAAAAAAGTTATATAACATAAATTGTGAGTTTTAAGGTGCTCTACATTTTTTGTGTGGCAAGTTTTTGTCCATTTCTTTCGGTTTAGCTGTTATGCAGAATTCATTCAGAATAAAGTAGACTACAGAGGCGGTTTCCAGAAAGTCCAAGATATAAACATTATTTGTCAGGTAAATATCTTTAATATACGATATTTTAATCAAAATCGTTAGAGCCATTTTTCAGAAAACCAACATTTTCGAAAAAAATTTCATGTAAAGGGTAGTTGGGGGTGGGGGAATTTTATTTTAAAATCTTCGTGTCGCATCCTTGGAAGATACCAAACTTAAATACCAAGTTTGGTATTTAACGGTATTTTCGTTTTTGTGCTATGTTGTCCACAGACATACAGACACACAAACACACACATTCACACATTCACACACACGGACCTTTTTCCAAAAATGCTTTTTTTTGGGGGACCCAAAACATGTATTTCCGGTGAAATCTCGGTATCGAATTTTTGGGTGCAATACAATACCTTCTCCATACACTGTGTACATAGTAAGTGTAGAGAAAGTAAAAATATCAGCAGAAACGGTCTTATTTCTTAGTTTCTTGTAAGTAGAAATAAAATAACAGAATACGCTAGGCTAAAGCAATAGTCAAATCTTTAAAAAGCTATTACCATGCAAAGATGTTGAAATTTTGCTTCACTGTGTATGGCCAGGAGTTTAAAAAAAAAAAAAAAATCTGATGTGTTCCATTCATATGACTTTCTCTATATCTCTGTAAATTATTATTGTTAATAAGCTTATCTTTTATTTATTTCATGCTAATCGAGAAAAATTACCAGAAATAGTCTTATTTCTTGCTTTATTATAAGTAGAAGCGAAATAAGCCAGTACCATAGGTTAAAGTGAAAGCCAAAAGCTGGCTGCTATGTGACTGATGTTCCTTTGTGTGTATGGACAGGATTTGACAAATTCCTGTACGAGAAAAGCATAAGTTTTTCAAAGCTGAAATAAAGAAAAAGGAATATCTCAAAAACGATCAACTCCACGAAAAAAATGTATGTAACATAAATTATGTGTTTTAACGTGCTCTACATTGTTTTGTGTGTTAAGGTTTTGTCCGTCTCTTACGGTTTAGTAGTTATGAAAAATTTATCCAGAGTAAAGTAGTCTTCAGAGGCTATTCCCAGAAAATTCAAAATATACACTTTATTTGTCAGGTAAATAACTTTAATATACGATAATTTAATCAAAATCATTAGAGCCATTTTTTAGAAAATCAAAATTTCGTTTTTGAGTTATCGTGTTCACAGACACGGACACACACACACACACACACACACACACACACACGCGCGCGCGCGCGCGCGGACCTTTTTCTGAAAATACTTTTTTTGGATACAGGGGACCCTAAAACATATATTTCCGGTGAAATCTCGGTATCGAATTTTTTGGTGGAGTGCAATACATTCTCTATACACTATGTACATAGTGAGTATAGAGAAAGTAAGAAAGTGAAGAAATATGACCTGTTTAACAAAAGTATGCATTTTAAAACTGAAACCAATAGCAATGCATATCTCAGAAATGGTTAACTGCACAAAATATGTATATGATATAAATTGTGTATTTAAATGGGATCTACATATACAGTTATTGAAAAGTCATCTATATTGAAGAAGTTTTCTTACGCTAGTTTTAGCAAATTCAACATACACATTTATTTGTCATTTAATTTTCTTGAATATATGGGATGTTAATCAAATCGTTAGAGCCATTTTTTTGAGAAAATCAGCATTTTCTAAATTGTTCCAATAAGGGCTAGTTTGTGGCAGAGAATTTCTTTTTAAAATATTAATGTCCCATCCTTGGAAGAGGTTGGAATTAAATATAAATTTTTGTATTCAACTGATTTTTACTTTCTCTATACGAACTATGTACATAGTGTATAGAGAAGGTATTGCACTCCAACAAAAAATTCGATACCGAGATTTCACCGGAAATATATGTTTTAGGGTCCCTTTTATCTAAAAAAAAAGTATTTTCAGAAAAAACGCCCGTGTGTGTATGTGTCTGTGGATACGATAACTCAAAAACGAAAAGTCGGTAAAATACCAAACTTGGTATTTAAGTTTAAAATCTTCCAGGAATGTGACACGAAGATTTTGAGAAAAATCCCCCCTCCCCAAACTATCCTTTACATGGAACATTTTTCGAAAATTTTGATTTTGTAAATAATGGCTCTAACATTTTTGATTAAAATATCGTATATGAAAGATATATATCTGAAAAATAAAATGTGTATTTTGAATTCTTTGGGAACAGCCTCTGAAGACTACTTTATTCTGAGTAAATTTACCGGAATTTTGTATAACTGTTAAACCGTAAGAGATAGACAAAAACTTACCACACAAGAACTGTAGAACACATTACAACACACAATTTATGATGTATACATTTTTTTCTTGGAGTTGATCGTTTTTGAGATATTCCTTGTTTCAGTTTTCAGGGTCGAAAATCTTAAATTTTCTCATACAGGAATTTGTCAACTCATGCCCATACAAACAAAGGAACTTCAGTCACATAGTAACCAGCTTTTGACTACCACTTTAACCTATAGTACTCCCTTATCCTTTCTACTTACAAGGAAGGAAGTAATAAGACTATTTCTGCTACTAGATTAGCATGAAGTGAATAGAAGCATAAGCTTTTTAAGAATAATTTGTTGCAGGGATATAGAGAAAGTCATGTGAATGGAACACGTCAGATTTTTTATTTCTGTGTTATCGTGTTCACAGACACACACAGACGCGAGCGCGCACAGACCCTTATCAGAAAATGTTTTATTTGTATACACTAAAACTTGACGAGGATTATCAAAGATTGGCTTAAGGGAACAAGGTACTCTGCAGTGGCAAAAAATTAACATTTTTTGTTTTAGACACTAATAAAATCTCTATTATTTCTAGTTTCAGAAAATGTATACTTTTGAGGCGTTAATAGCCGTTTAATCAACTTAAATATAATTTAAATGTTAGTCTGCATTTCTTTAAATCTGTTATGGAATGCCTCTTTTAGAACATTGTATCTTTAAATTCAGTTTTCTCAAAACAGTATTTTTTGTTACTTATGTATTTTCTCAGAAAGTATGACATCTGGAAAGCTGAAATTTTCAGTATATATAAACACACCTTTCTGAACCACAAATGTGATGTTATAGTATATATTGATCATATGTTAGTTTTTTGAGTTTGCAAATAATTATTTTTTTAAACTCAACTGAAATTGTATCATAGCTAAATAATTTGGGTTCAGAAGATAGTTGATTAAAAACTAAGAACAAGCACGCAAAAGTGTGATTGTATTTCAAGTAGTATCAGAGAAAAAGGTACATACATTCACATGCTTAGGACTAAGTTTTATTACTTTTTTGCCGAATGAAATGCTTTTTGTAGACTCAACCACATAAGCAATTAATGCTAACAACCACTTGAAATAATTGCCATGATTTATAGAAAAATCATACAAATTTCTGGAAAAACAATTGAATACTTTAAGAGCAGTGGTAATTCATCTCATTTCCCTATTCTCAGACTACATGATATTTGCCAAACGGGTAACAAAAACATTTATAATGTCGTAAATAAAGTAAAAAGACGACTGTACAATATAAACAGACAGAAAATAGAATCTGAATGTAGAAAAAAAATCGTCATTGCAGTTACAAAATGAAATAAAAATTGGTTGGGGTAAAGAAACATATATTTTAGAATTGGGTATGAAACAAAGGTCGGGAATAGCGTTGTTCAGATTGCAAGGGTGGAAAACCCGTAAGGTAGTTTATGAAGCTGGTAGGCGGATTTGTTAATAATGCGGGGAAAGACTGGGCGCATATTTTGGCAGATTGCAAGCAGATGGAGGATGCTAGGAAAATAATATTGCCGGAAGCAATAAAACAGCATGCTTCAAACAGCATTCTGGGATTTGGTTCCAAACAGCCAAAACTGGCCAAGCTTGGGCACATACTTAATGCACTAAGAGATAAAATATTTATGTAAATATTGTATAGACTTATTTGGTGTTTGAGTAATCTATATGTATGAATACGTGGTGAGGTTGTGAGTACAAGTGTGTGTGTGTGTGTGTATTTCCAATGTTTTTAACACATGTAAAATATATATTTAGGTAATATTTTAAATTCAAGTATTTTTAGACAGTATGTACGGTCACCCAACCCATGCGATTTTGTGACGCAAATATTGTATTATTGTAAACTTAATAATAAAACACTACTACTACTAAAACGTGTATTTCCAATGAAATTTCGGTATCAAATACTTGCGTGGAGCGCAATACCTTCTCTACCTATGAGTGTGAACTCTGTTCTCAATAAAGTAGATATTATTTATTATAAATTTAATATTTAATTAATATAAAGTCTTAATTTCAGGCTGAATAACAGACCGACTTAATTTGTCTTTAGCACATAATCATATTCGATTTGTGGTCAGAAAGGATTAGGTCGACATGAACAATCTGCCGACAATGATCTAGCTCACGATAACATGCCGGAGAAACTGCTGCCCGCGGAATATCGATCATTTATTAACGTTATACTATATTTAAAGAAAGATGTATTATTAAAATTAATTAAAACATATTTTCGTCGTTTTAAAGGATAAGTGGCACATAGTTACGTCATTTATATACTTCAAAATAGCGGACTAAAAGTCTCCCTTTCAATCTAGGTTATTTTACAACACACAACATGGTTGTTTATAATACAAGCGGTAAAAGCGTTGTTTTATACTATGAGTAGGAAGGAAGCTTGTGAAACGAGGCCGTAGGTCGAGTACAGTGACGAAACTAAGGGTCATGTACTATTTTATATTGTTCTTAATATTTATAGACATAGATAGATTGTTTTACCTTTTTCAACGAGTTCATGTCTAATGGTTTGCAATGATCAGTTGTTGCCTTGCTTAGCAACAGTGCTGGCAATATGACTTGCTCGTACAGAACGAAAACATTCTATACAACAGAGGCAGTGTAGCAGTTTTAATTGTCCTCTCTCCATTGCTTACATAATTTCGTCTGCTTCAGCAGATTCCATGTTCATGACATTTAAATCAACCACCATTTCCTGGACTGATACGAGCTTTTCAGCGTTATAGAGTAATGAACAAGGCCGTGGAAGCATAAACCAAAGTTGGCTACTTTGGAGTGACAGCAGTTTCTAGTTTTAACACTACTGACATCTGGCAAAAGACTTAATTTTAGCATCAACTGTCTAAGAAGTTATTCATATCACTACTAGTGCCTATTTTGGCATTACAAATAAGCATTTTAAAGCAATTAAAAGTATCCTTTCCTATAATTAAGAACCACAGTTTACCATAATTGAGTCTAACAGTGAATAGCGGACGAATATAAATAAACTTTCATCAGTTAAACAGTTCTTAAGCAGTACCACGCTTAGCAGTTTAGAAAATAAAGTATCTTGAAATATCAAATGAATCCTAAAAGACAAACTAAGTTATATAATTTGGCAGAGTATATTCTGCTCTTACGAATTTTTTGTTTTTCCTCCACGAATAATTACTTCAAATAAATAGTTCGTTTTTACGCAGTGGGTCTGGGAGCAAGCACAACCACCATAGCCAAAAACCCTGAATCACACCCAGCCCCTAGCAAAACACGTTTTCACGTTCACCAGAATAATAAAAAAAAAAAAAAAAAAAAAAAAAAAAAAAAAAAAAATCATGTGCTCCATTCGCATGACTCCCTCCTCATCTCTGCAAAAGTGTATTGTTAAAAACTTTATTCTTCTATTTACTCAATACTAATCGAGAAAAAATTAGCAGAAATAGTCTTATTACTTGCTTCCCTGTAAGTAGACGCGAAATAAGGGAGTACCTTAGGTTAAAATAATAGTCAAAAGCTGGTTGCTAGGTGACTGAAGTTCCTTTGTTTGTATGGACAAGAGTTGACAAATTTCCGTACGAGAAAAGTATAAGTATTTTAAGCTGAAACAGTTAACAAGGAATATCTCAAAAACGGCCAACTCCACGAAAATAATGTTGATGTGTATATTAACGAGCTCTACATAAGTTGTTGTCTATCTCTTACGGTTTGCCAGTTATGCAAAATTCAATAAAAATCATTCAGAATAAAGAAACCTTTAGGGGCTACTCCAGAAAATTCAAGATATACGTTTTATTTCACAGGTAAACATCTTAAAGATAAGAGACTTTAATCAAAATCGTTAGAGCCATTTTTGAGAAAAATCAAGATTTAAAAAATGTTCTTGAAAATATTCGTGTCACATCCTTGGAAGATAATGATCTTAAATACCAAGTTTGGTACTAAACGGACTTTTTGTCTTTGATCTATGCTGTCCAAAGACATACACACGGACCTTTTTCTAAAAATATTTTTTTATTCAGGAGGTCCCAAAGCATACATTTCCGGTGAAGTCTCGGTATGGAATTTTTGGGTGCAATACAAGACCTTCTCCATACACTAACTGCATAGTACGTGTAGAGAAAGTAAAATGTCTAAATTATCAATTGGATCACCAAGTGAATAAAGATGGTACAACGACTAATATTTAAGATTAAAGAGTGGCAAGAAGCAAATCGTAAAAAAGTTAGTGCAAATGTTTCCCAAGCATTAAAATTCACGCTAAATCTGAGCCGCTAAATTTACGCTAAATCTGAGCCGCTAAATTTACGCTAAATCTGAGCCGCTAAATTTACGCTAAATCTGAGCCGCTGAATTTACGCTAAATCTGAAATTATGATTCAACAACAAATAGGAACAAGAAATTCATGAAAAGGTTACGCTAGCACTTTGTCGGCGCTTGAAATATGCTTCAACTACAAATATGAACGCGAAATTTACAAAAATAATACGCAAACTTCAACATTTATAGTAAATTTGTGCAACAAAATTATGTAAAACGTAATTAAACAATCAATAGGCACAAAACATTCATTAAAATATGTCTTCCATTCACATGACACCTGTGCAGCAAATTATTATTAAAATGCTTAGGCTTCTATTTACTTCATGTTAATTGAGAAAACATTAGCAGAAATAGTCTTATTAATTGCTCCCTTGTAAGTAGAAGCGAAATAAGAGTACCATAGGTTAAAGTGATAGTCAAAAGCTGGTTGCTATGTCACTGAAGTTACTTTCTTTGTATGGACAGCAGTTGACAAATTCCTATATGAGAAAAGTATACGTTTTTCAAAGCTGAAACCAAAAACAAGGAATATCTTAAAAATGATCAACTCCACGAAACAAATGTATACAACATAAATTGTGTGTTTTACCGTGCTCTACATTTTTTGTGTGGCAAGTTTGTATCCATCTCTTACAGTTTAGCAGTTATGCAAAATTCCGTAAAATTCATCTAGAATAAAGTAGTCTTCAGAGGCTATTACCAGAAAATTGAAGGTATACATTTTATTTGTCAGATAAATATCTTTATTATACGATATTTTAATCAAAATCGTTAGAGCCATTTTTGAGAAAATCAAAATTTTCGAAAAAAGATCCATGAAAAGGGTAGTTTGAAGTGGAGGGATTTTTCTCAAAATCTTCGTGTCGCATCCCTGAAAGATACTAAACTTAAATACCAAGTTTGGTATTTTAGCGACTTGTCGATTTTCAGTTATCGTGTTCACAGACACCGGACACATGGACACATACACACAGACCTTTTTCTGAAATGCTTTTGGGGGGAGGGATACAGGGGACCCTAAAACATATATTTCCGGTGAAATCTCGGCATTGAACTTTTGGGTGGAGTGCAACACCTTCTCTATACACTATGTACATAGTGAGAGATAGAGAAAGTAAAATGTTACGCAAGTACACATATTTCTATTAATATTTCGTCGCAAAAACACACCAAATGAGACTTAACTTCAAATAAGAGTAGAAGACAAAGAAATTGAAAGTACATGCGTTACCATTAAGGTAGAATGGGGCAGATTGCGAAGTACTGATTTTCTCGAATAAGAAACACGAGAACCTAGACAATCTGGTGCAAGAGTAATTTTAAAATGTTAATTTTGCCCCAAAACCACAACCACACTCTCTGGCTACCGAACCTGTACCCATTTTACTCCAAAGGCACATATGTGGATCAGCACTCAAAGATTGTGTAAAGAAAAGGGTGCCCTTAATGGATATTAAGAAAACAATTGAATTTCAACCCTCAAGGTTTAATAACTCCTAATCTCCAGCATAGCGGATACAGCAAATTACCCCAGTTAACAATTTTTTTGAAAAACCATCCCTTGAATAAAACTTAACGACCAATAATGACAATGTCGGATGAGGAATTCTTTGGTAATTATTTACAAGTTGGGCCGCTAACTCTCTCCGCTGCGACTTGTGCCAGTTTTGCACTCTAACGGGACAGGTGTGGTTAGAGGGGGATTATGGGTGGGGAGATGGTTTAAAAAACTAATGTTGCTACCTTCTTTTTATTATCTCTTTACAGTAATCACCCCTTTCTCTTCTCTGTATTTCCTTTCTTTTCGTTCTTATTCTACATACTATCCTGATTTCCTCATTCCCCAACACTCAATTTCACAAATTACCTTTAGTTGAGGGAGACTCGATCCAGGTACCTTTGGTGTTGTAGTCTATCACGCTATCCAGCGCGCTGTTAGTTGTTGGAAATATCGATAATGAAGCCTAACACGATATAAAATTAGAAACATAAATTTATATACACACACTAACCTAAACGGATTGGAACCTAACCTTGCGCTAAATTTGAAATCCACAGGCTTTGAAATTGTTATCATAAATACAAAGTAATCAATCGCACTTAGTTTCATTCGATTTTAAAGCGGCCGAAGTTCTGCATAATAAAATTCACTGAACAGCTGTATCTGCGAGAAACATCAGGACAGCGTCTAGCGACATATGCCGGTGTTGCATACTGATCGCCTTCCTCCGACAATGAAACTTAGGTTTTACGCACTTTAGCGTGTAGTATTATTATATATTTACGTTCCAAAAGTACTACAAGACTTATTTATTTATATTCTACTCCTTCTAGGCAGCATACTTCATAAATATTCACAAAATAGGATCGCTACGCGCACGTAATAAATTAGTGTTTAACTTAATTACGGAGCTTTTCCGTTAAAAAAATTGATGAAAATGTAACAAGTATAAACCAAACTTACAGTCAAACCACAATATGTTTAATTTCTAGAGCGGCCGAAGTTCTCTATAATAACCCACACTTCTACTAAAAATTTTGCCCCAGAAATATCCCAAATGTGACAACATTTCAAAAAAGAATACAAGGTAAAGAAACTGAAAGTGCATGGTAGAATAGGACTAGATTGCGGAATACTAATCTTCTGGAATAAGAAATATGAAAAGCAAGACGATCTGCTGCAAGAGTAATTTTAAAATGTTAATTGTGTCCCAAAACCACAATCACATGCTCTGGCTACAAAACTTGAACCTTACTTGTTCCCATTTTACCCCAAAGGTACATACGTGGATCGTCACTCAGTTTTGTACAAAGAAAAAAAGTGTCTTTGATACATATTAAGAAAACAATTGAATTTCAACTCTCAAGGTTTAATAACTTCTAACCTCCAGCATAGCGGATACAACAAATTACTCTAATTAACACGTTTTTAAAACCCCTTTCCTGAACAAAACTTAACGACCAATAATAACAATAATAATGTCGACTGAGAAATTATTTTGTATGAGGAGCACAAGGAAATAATTTTCGTTGCACCGCAATTGTTAAAAAAACGAATACTCAAATGGAATCAAACTAATAGCAGGGAACCCGGACTCCAATCTCCAGCTGCTTTGCTCACACTCCCACACAAACAACTGACTCCACTCTACCTCACAAAACTTGACCACACGCAGAGAGGGGCCGACGTCACAAGGCAAAGCCTTTAGTAAAGGAAGAGCTTCAATCGTACCGGAGTCGAAACAAAGAGATTCGTAAAAAAGATACTCCGGTACAGACTGTTGCGAACAATTAAGAGGAAGTCATGAGTGCAACACTTAAGAATGTTTTATTTTATTGCTATGCATTGTGTATTATTACTTTTGTTGGTTCTTGAGCACAGACATTTTAAGAGTAAGATTCTGAAGCTTCATCTCTGAATTTCTACTGTATGTAACATATAAAATGAATTCACTTAACTCCTGCAAGTAGTTTAATGGTTTATTTGCCTTGTTACTTTTACTTACTACTTCATTTTTCTCTGTTTGACATTTTAAAACTTCAGCTACGCCAACTATAAGGATTGCTCTGTATATAAACTTAAATATCAATATTAATATTTCGGTTTCTATTAAATTCTAGGAAATTATAATTACATGATCCTGTTCACTTTAAAAATATTAAATTTTAAACGCTATGCAAAGCATTTTACACTTAAGAACAATAAGGAATGTATCAAAATAAATAATAGTAGCTTCTTGAATAGTATAGTAAACAGAATAGCATGATCAATTTTCATTTCCTTAGGTTGAATAGTTTAGTACTTGAGCGTACACAAACACTGAAACTGCCGCTTAAGGGGGCAGTCAAGTGAAATGCCTAAATTCCATCATTTTAAAGTTAAGCGTTTCATATTTTGATTTTTTTTTTTAAATACAGTTCTGGAGGCTTGTCAGGACTCCGGCACTGTATTCCTTTTTTCTCCATTTTTTCCAGTTTCCTATATTTCCCTAGTAGACCTTAATATTTTTTACGATTTCCTTTAACATATATATGTATATATATACACAAACATAGACACATTTACAAACACAGAAACACCCATGCCCAAAGCGGGACTCGAACCCACGATCCTGTGCACCACGAAGCGCCAAAGCGATTTTAATACCCCTGCCCATGGTACTCTGTACCAACATTCAGCGATTTACACCCATCGTTTCTATTTTATTACTACTTTCTCTACACTTACTATATGCATAATGTATAGAGAAGGTATTGTATTACATCCAAAAATTCGATACCAAGATTTCACCGGAAATACATGTTTTAGGAGCCCCTGAAAAAAAATGACCGCGTGTGTGTTTATGTCTGTCTGTCTGTCTGTCTGTAGGCAGCATAGCTCAAAAACGAACTTGGTATTTAAGTTTAGTATCTTCCAAGGATGCGACACCAAGATTTTCAAGAAGATCTCTCCACCTCCAACTAAAATGTATATGGACAATTTTTCGAAAATATTGATTTTCTCAAACATGGCTCTAACGATTTTGATTAAAATACCGTTTATAAAAGCTATTTATAATCCAAACAAAATATACGTCTTGAATTTTCTGGGAATACCCTCTGAAGACCCCTTTATTCTGGATGAATTTTACCAAATTTTGCTTAACTCCTAAACCGTAAGAAATAGACAAAAATGTACTGTATAAAAACTATAGATCTCCTCAAAACACACAATATCCTTTAGATTTGGGTCGTGGAGATAACCGCTTTCGAGATATTCCTAGTTATTGTTTTCAATTGTAAAGTACTTATACTTTTCTCAGACAGGAAGTATCCTTTTTTATTTTGTTCTACTCCTGGCTAAGCAAAGCAACGATTTGCAATGACAATTGCATAACGACAGCTTTTAAAACATTTTACTATCGCTTTAGCATAGTGCATTCCTTTAGTTACCTTCTACTTATAAGGAACTCAGTAATAAGAACATTCTGCTAATGTCTGTCTCGATTAGCGTGGTGTTGAAAGAAGAATAACCGTGTGTAATAAATGTTATGTAGAACAGCTAGAGAAAGCAACGTGAGTGTAAGTCATCAGATCTTTAAGTTTGGATGCTATTTTATTTCATGTTTCATGTATTAATCATTGGTAAGAATGTTTTTCATTACATACAATTTGGTGAGAATTTTCTGTATAATGAAACCAAAGGTTACAGACAATTTTTGCATCGGCAAATTTTAAAAAAAAAATGTATATTGTAAAATATTTGCCATACAAATAATTGATATCACCAAAACCGTGTCTAGTTTATAAAATATAGCTCCTAAAGAGCTTATAACCTGAATTGCATAACCATCTCAGCAATATTTTCCACAAATAGAATAATCTGATGTTTTACAATCACATGACTTTCTCTATATTGTCCTTTATACTCGGTCCCTCGTAAAAAGAAGGGGAACAAATCTAATGTGATTCATTCACGTGATGTCCTCTAGCTGTTCAGCAAACAAACCTTTTATTCAAAACATTAATCTGTTATCTACATCATGATAAACATACACAGAGTTAATCTTATTACTAGCTTCCTTGTAAGTAGAAGGGAAATAAGAAAATACACAGCCTAAAGCGATAGTTCCGTTCTTTAAAAGAGGTCGATATGTAAAACAATTGGTATTCCAATATCTTTGTTTGCCAGTAAACAAACGAGAAATGAGAAGAAAGCTATTTTCCCGTTGGAGAAAATTTTAAGTGATTAAAATTGAAAGTAATAATCCAAATATCTCAAAAACCGTTAAGTCGAGAAGAAAATCCGTATATAATATAAATTGTTTGATTTAATGAGCTCTTATGTTGTAAGTTTTTGTCTATCTCTTACGGTTTGCTAGAGATCTTCAGAGGCTATTCCCAGAAAATTCAAGATATACATTTAGTTTTTTTTTTATAAGAATTTCTTAATTCTGCAATATTTTAATTAAAATCGTTAGAGCTATTTTTGAGAAAATCAAAATTTTCAAAAAATGTTCCGCGTAAAGGATAGTTGGGGGTGGCGGGATTTTCTTGAAAATCTTTATGTCGCATCCTTGAAAGATACCAAACTTAAATACTAAGTTTGGTATTTAACGGTATTTTCGTTTTTGAGTTATGCTGCCCATGGACACATATACACACATACGTGTAGAGAAAGTAAAAATATAGTTTTGAGAGATGAAGAAAATAAGTATTCATTCAGCATTAGAAATGTATTACACTCTAAATGACCAGCGATACTGTTAAAACAAAAGGTGCAACGTAAAACATATACCAATTTTAAATAGACAAAGAAACAGTGTTTTAATAATATTAATAATAACAACACAATCTGATGAGCTCCATTCAATTGTCTTTCTCTACATCTCTGCAACAAATTATTGTTAAAAAGCTTATGCTTCTATTTATTTCATGCTAATCAGAAAAAATTAGCAGAAATAGTCTTATTACTTGCTTCCTTGTAAGTAAAAGCGAACTTGTGTGTTTTAACGTGCTCTACATTTTTTTTTTTGTGTTGTAAGTTTTTATCCATCTCACGGTTAAGGCAGTTATTCAAAATTCCGTAAAATTCATCCAGAATAAAGTACTCTTCAGAAGCTATTCCCGGAAAATTCAAGATATGCATTTTATTTGTCAGGTAAATATCTTTAATATACGATATTTTAATCAAAATCGTTAGAACAAAGTTCCATGTAAAGGGTAGTTGAGGGTAGAGGAATTTTTCTCAAAATCTTCGTGTCGCATCCCTGGAGGATACTAAGCTCAAATACCAAGTTTGGTATTTTACCGACTTTTCGTATTTGAGTTATCGTGTTCACAGACACACGGACACACACGGACCTTTTTCCAAAAATGTTTTTTTTAGATAAAGGGGACCCTAAAACATATATTTCCGTTGAAATCTTGGTATCGAATTTTTTGGTGTAGTGGAATACCTTCTCTATTCACATAGTACGTAAATAGAAAGTAAAAATAGGATATCACTTTAAAGTATACAAATTAAAGATCTTATTTGGCGCCCCAAAACGTACATAATTTATTCATTGGATACATAAACTAGGGATACAAGAATCCCATTTTGTGTCCTTAAGGAGACACCCAAATTATAACATTTATTTTCTGAAGTATTAAAGTTTCATTCAATTGGCTTTCCAATCTGGATATATTAATGCATTTATAATATTTAGTTAGCCTAAATCAAACTCTTTGTTTCCTAAGTGAAAAGCTATTTTAAAAATAATATATATGTATATTATCACAAAGAGAAGAAAATGTAAAAAATGTACATTAACCCTTTGTTGCCTGACAGTACCTAAGCGTAACTATACAAATAGGGTTGTACTCTAGGATTGATTTCATATCATACTAACCTTCAGCCATAAACGACAAGTGATTTTTTAAAATAAATAAAAGAGTAAAACACACATAACTGCAGTCAAATGTAACACAATTAGCTTCCAAGCATCACACCGATTATTTTACTTGGGCTCTCCCCGTCCTTTACCACAATCACTGGGATTTGAACTTGCAACATTTGCTTTTGAATGGATGTCCAGTCCATTACCTATCACCTAATATTCATGGCCATTTGAACCACGTTTTTGGTAGTGCCTTTGGCAGGATTATAAAAACTGGTTTAGACGAATTTAAACTTTAATTGGGAAGAAGAAGATTAATAAAGGATCTACATATATTTCCATTTCCATTATTTTTTCTAAGGTTTTTATATAATTTTTTATAGGTTTATTCCCATAAATTTTACTAGAACTCCACTTTTAAACTTGACTTAAAGGAAAAACGGTATATACTAATGCAAGCAACTAAGGGTTAATATACTACCTAATTAATTTTTACATCCCCTACACGTACCTTTACATAGTGTATAGAGAAGCTATTGTATTTTAGCCAAAATTAGGTACCTAGGTTTCACCAGAAATATATGTTTTGGAACTTTCTGAATCCAAACAAGCATTTTTAGAAAAATGTCCGTGTGTATCTGTGTATGTGTTTGTGTGTGTGGGCAGCATAGCTCAAAAACGTAAAGGCCCATAAATATTAAACTTGATATTTAACTTCAGTATCTTCCAAGGAATCGACACGAAGACTTTCCACGAAATTTCTTCCACCGTCCAATCACCCTTTAAATGGAAAAAAAAATCGAAAATTTTGATTTACTCAAAAATGGCTTTGAAGATTTTGATTAAATTCTCTTATGATTAAGATATCTACATGACAAATAAAAGAATATCTTGAATTTTGTGGGAATTGCCTCTGAAGACCTCTTTATTCTGGATGATTTTTTTTTTTTAATTTTGCATAACTAGTAAACCGTAAGAGATAGACAAAAACTTACTACACAAACAATACAGACTCGTTAAAGCATACAATGTGTGTCATATACATTAATTTTTTTCGTAGAGTTGACCACGCAAGGAAACGAATTTCAATCCCATAGTAACCACATTTTAAAACATTCAACTGTCTGTTTAATTCAGCTTTCCTTCTACTAATAAGGAACTAATAAGTCCATTTCTGCTAATGTTTATCTGGATTAGAATGAAGTATATAGCATAATTAAGAATACTTTGTTGCACATATGCAGAGAAAGTCATGAGAATGGAACATACCAGTTTTTTTTTAAACTAATCCAAGACCAATAAAAAAAATTTAAGTAGAAATTACATTGCACTTATTCTGCAGTGCTTTGGGGAACATTTTCGGACCCCTATCCCTATTGTTGTGGGAGAATTGCATAAAAATTAAACCTCAGGTGTATGACTCTTAACATTTTCATAGAGGGTCATTTAACCAGCGAAACGATTTAAATTGAGGTACTAAAACGTGCTACATCCTCCATAAGAGAGTGAAGCTGTGTAAATATGTACTTTATGATGCATTCCTTACTCCAAAGCATCTACAAGTTGACATTTTTAACACCCTTCTGTGTGTCCACTTAAGGGTATGTATGACTGAAATTTCATGAAAAATCACAAAAAAATAAGTTTTTTATTACTTTCTCTAGCCCCATATGTACAATGTACATAAGGACAGAGAAGGTATTCTAATACACCCAATAAATTCGACACCGAGATTTCACCGGAAATATATGTTTTGGGATCCCCTGAGTCCAAAAGAAGCATTTTTTTAAAAAAAAAAAAAGGTCCGTTTGTGTGTCTGAGGACAGCATAGCCCCAAAACAAAAAGACCGCTAAATACCAAACTTGGTATTTAGGTTTAGTATTTTCCAAGGATGCGACACGAAGATTTTCAACAAATCCCCCCCATCACAAACTACCCTTTACATGGACAAAATTTCGAAGATTTTGATTTTCTTAAAAATGGCTCTAACGATTTTGATTAAATTCCGTATATTAAAGCTATTTATGTCCGAAATTAAATGTATATCCCGAAATTTTTGGGAATAGCCTCTGAGGACCTCTTTATTCTGGATGAATTTTGCTTAACTGCTAAACCGTAAGAGATAGAGAAAAACGTACTAAACAAAAAATGTATCTCATGACAAAACACACAATTTTTATCCCCTACGTTTTTGTTGTGGAGGTAACCGTTTTCGAGATATTTCTTGTTATTGGTTTCAATTGTGAAGTACTTAAACCTTTCTCACACAGCTTTTCTTTTGTTCTACTCCTGGCCAAGCAAAGAAGTGATTTGCAATAACAATCGCATAACGATAGCTTTTAAAACATTTGACAATCATTTTAGCATAGTGCATTCCCTTATTCCCTTCTATTTATAAGGAACTAAGTAATAATAAAATTCTGCTAACATTTATCTTGATTAGCATTGTGTACAAAGAAGAATAATCTTTTGTAGGAGGTTTGTAGAGCAGCTAGAGAAAGTCATGTGAGTGTAACACATGAGATTTTTTTAATTGGAAAGTAATTTAAACATTCCCTAAATATAAAAAGGCTATAACTGGCTCCCAGGCGCCATTTTTGAATGCCCTAATTTGAGCTACAACAGTAGAGGTGATACTGTGCTGGTCTCGGCAAGAAAAACATCAGTTCAACGAGATCTCATTCGATTCATGCAAAGTAAAACACAAAGTTGTGCAACAGAAAAGCAGCAACGCAAGAAGAAAAGGACAGAAAAGGCAGCAGCAGCAGCAGAGGAGAAGAAAAGGAAAGCTGAGAGTCCAACCTACCAACCTGGCGGAGTTTAATGTGAGCCATGCATTCAAATCTTTCTGTTACTCAAATAAAAGTTGCTGTGCATGTTTACAGAGGTACAATGAATAATAAATGCCCCAGATTTTACTATCAGGTGTATTTAAGCATATGCTTTCAGTTTTCAAACATAAAATTATATTTTTATGTCAAAAAATATATTCATAACTTTAAAAAGTTTTGGAGCCTAAACAAAGGACACAGAGAAACCTAGCAAAATTTTAAAAATTATATGTATTATGAATCTAAGGTTAAAATATTAGACTAACATTTTAATTATTTTTGGTGCAAGGGACCTTTTTGTGAAGCGATAAAAACATAAATTTGACAGCTTCCAAACCATAAGAAAAAATCTGATGTGTTACACTTACATGACTTTCTCTAGCACCTTGCTATTCGAGGTATTTGGCACAATGTTCTTATTACTTAGTTCCGTAGAAGTAGGAAGAAAATAAGGGAATACACTAGGCTAAACCAATAGTCAAATGTTTTAAAAGCTGTCGTTATGCGATTGTCATTACAAATCACTTCTTTTCTTGGCCAGGAGTAGAACAAAAGAAAAACAGACACTCCCGTCTGAGAAAAGTATAAGTACTTCACAACTGAAACTAATAACAATGAGTACCTCGAAAACGGTAAGCTCCACGAGAAAAAAGTATATGACATAAGTTGTGTATTTTAAAAAAATCTACATTTTTTGTATTGTAAGTTTTTGTCTATCTCTTACAGTTTACTTAGCTATGCCAAATTAAATAAAATTCATCCAGAATAAACAGGTCTTCAGAAGCTATTCCCAGAAAATTCAAGATATACATTTTATTTGTCGGGTAAATATCTTTAACATACAATATTTTAATCAAAATCGTTAGAGCCATTTTTAAGAAAATCAAATTTTTCGCAAAAAGTTCCATGTAAACGGTAGTTTGGGGTGGGGGGATTTTTCTCAAAATCTTCGGGTCGCATCCCTGGAAGATACTTAGCTTAAATACCAGGTTTGGTATTTTAGCTACTATTCGTTTTTGAGTTATCATGTTCACAGACACACGGACACACACACACACACACCCACACAGGGACCTTTTCCTGAAAATGCTTTTTATGGATACAGGGGGTCATAAAACATGTATTTCCGGTGAAATCTCGACATCGAATTTTTGGGTGGAATGCAATACTTCTCTACATTGTACATACGGGGCTAGAGAAAGTAAAATGGATGAAATTTGCACTGTAATTTGTTCGCATTATATTACACTTGTGCTATAAATTTCAAAACGTTAGCATCATTAGTTTGGAATTTCACATTTCCACATACATGTCCTTAAGGTAAGACAATGATATCGTGTGGCCAGCAAGGTTTCAGTCGAAGCTCAGCATCTGTGTGTCGTTCCAGTTGGAAGTGTGCCCCACCAGGAAGAAGGTCACCAAAGAAGTAGAGATGAGCTCCTACACGTCGGCGGCTCCCAACTCACGGTGAAGCTGTGAGTTCTGGACATACCATGGGGCGATCACAGAGCCCTTAGCTGCCTTGCTGTGAGAAATGCGCATGCGTGCTATGACAGTATCCAAAGCGTTGCTGCAGTAAGTGAAATATTCACTGTCACACAACTCTCTTCTAGAACTGTTCACGCAAGCAATAACTCGACCAGCAAGTCAGCTGTAAGTTACTAGGGCCTTGTTTCACAATGTTTACAATTTGCATATTAATAATATACCAAGAACAAGGAAAGCATTACAAACTGTTTCACAATATAGGTTTTTAACTGTAAAGTTTGAGGAACTTTATAATCCAGATAAACAATTTATAAATCTAATTAGAATTAGCCAGTAGAATCCCTGTTTGACAAGGGTTTCTTGGCTAACAATCCCCTTTTTCCTTTGCTGCTGCCTCTATCAGTAGTCTCCATTCTCTGCGATCCTTGGTCGGTGTTGTCCAGTTGTGTACAAAGTGAAGCTTCAGATCAATTTTCCTAACAGCCTTTTGGCTGGTTCTTGGATCCCAGCCTGGCGTCTTGTGTGGCTATCTGTTGTGGTTCATCCTCATGACGTGGCCCGCCCACTTCCATTTGATATAGGTTACACATTTAAACTCATGACTATTCCCGAGTCAACAACCGCCCATTAAAACTCCAGAAAAGTCATTGTTTAAAGCTCCTTGTACACAATCAACGTTTTGTCCAAATTCAATGCTTTACAAGACTTTCCAAAAGTTGTCACAGTTTCACAAGTTTTTTAGTCAAATTCCTTAAAATAATTAGAATGTCTTGAAAGTAAATAAGGGTCTGCTCTAAATAGTAAAACATTTCAACATGATTTGATGGCCTTAAACAATAAAATGCGTTTAACAGTTTGCACCATGGCTGAAAGTAACCAAAAATGTCTTCCTGGTAGCTGGTCTAATTACGAGCTGATTTTACCTAATGGGCTTCGTGGATCACCCAAACAAGATGAAGAAGACACGTTAAGAAATTGCCAGGCAGAGTTCCAGAGTATACAATAATAGCATTTGATATAGCGCTGTTAACCTATCAATTCGTGTTATTTCCATTGCATTCGTAATCTGGTGTTATACGCGAAGACCATCCAGAAAATGACAGGCGATTTGGCAAAACAAAACAATAACTACAGTTATCAACTTAAAACTTTATTTACAAAGTTACAGTACCTTACTCTATTTGTCAACGTAACTATCATTGCTATCAAGGTATTTGTCACGTGGTTCCGATTTTTCAATGCAGATGTTATATTCTTCCACCGCTAAAGATATGAGCAAAGATATCATGAGGTGTTCATCGGTTGGGAAATCCTTTCCATCCAAATCGTCATGTACGGTGTCCAAAGTGAAACATTAGTTTGTTTTTTTTTTTACTTTCTCTACACGCACTATGTACATAGTGTATAGAGAAGGTATTGCACTCCACCCAAAAATTCGATACCGAGATTTCACCGGAAATATATGTTTTAGGGTCCCCAATATCCAAAAAAAACAAAGTATTTTCAGAAAAAGTGTGTGTGTCCGTGTGTCTGTGAACACGATAACTCAAAAACGAAAAGTCGGTAAAATACCAAACTTGGTATTTAAGTTTAGTATCTTCCAGGGATGCGACACGAAGATTTTGAGAAAAACCCCCCTCCCCAAACTACCCTTTACATGGAACTTTTTTCGAAAATTTTTATTTTCTAAAAAATGGCTCTAACGATTTTGATTAAAATATTGTATATTAAAGTTATTTACCTGACAAATAAAATGTATATTTTGAATTTTCTTGGAATAGGCTCTGAAGACTACTTTATTCTGGATGAATTTTTCATAACTACTAAACCGTAAGAGGTGGACAAAAACTTAACCCACAAAAAATGTAGAACACGTTAAAACACACAATATATATTACACAACTTTTTTTCGTGGAGTTGATCGTTTTGGAGATATTCCTTTTTCTTGGTTTCAGCTTTGAAAAACTTATACTTTTCTCATACAAAAATTTGTCAACTCCTGTCCATACAATCAAAGGAGCATCAGTCTCACAGCAACCAGCTTTTGGCTTTCACTTTAACCTACGGTACTCCCTTATTTCGCTTTTATTTACAATAAAGCAAGAAATAAGACTTTCTGCTAATTTTTCTCGATAATAAATAAATAAAAGATAAGCTTATTCACAATAATAATTTACAGATATATAGAGAAAGTCATGTAAATGGAACACATCAGATTTTTTTGTAATTCTTTTATGAACATTTGCTTTCAACTCCTGTATAACGATTGAACTTCCACACCGGTCTTTATCGTACACCTTGATTCGTAAATTATGCGCCAGTTCCTCGCTGAAGATTCGAATTTGATTGGCCGAGCACTTAGTGCATTTAGAGAAACAAATTAGGTGTTTGGCGGCAGAAAAGTATAACAATGGCTTGCAAAACTGGTACAAATATTAGACATAGACCAGACAGAATGGAGATTATGTTGAGAAATAGAGCAAGGTGCTGTAATTCTGTAACTATAGTTTTGTGTTGATATTTTTCGTTATTATTTAGTTATTCCAAATCGTCTCGTAATTAGGTACAGAATAATATTTAACTGCAAATTGTTATTCTGTGATGTTGATAGTAATTACTTTACACGTGATAAATTATTTCAATGTGTCTGAAGAAGTTCGGTTTGGCAAAAAGACAATGTTAATTTCTAGATTTATGATACTGTCCGTCTTGTCAGATCTTCCAAACCGTGTCCAATTAATTAAATATTTTTAAACATTTGATACTTTTTCTTGTTAACTCTTAAACTGAAAAATATATTTGATAATACACAAGAGATTTTATTCTTCATAAAACTAGCACATTCTAGAAGTATTACGCATTTTTTAAATTATATATTGAGAACAGGCAATTACAAATTCCTGTGTTGCAGTATGTTGGCTGTGTTGATGAACTGTGGTTTGATAGGTCGTTTGCTGAATGTGCCGTATACTGCGTTATTTGGTGTAAGCTTCCACTTTCCCTAGCTAACGAGACAGACTGTGGTGAGAACTGAAATCGTGTGATTCTTCTAATCCAGTCATGGTCGATGAAGTAACAATTTAGTAGTCTAATGCATCTATATTCTACACAGAGAAGTAGAGTGCTTATTAAATTAGTATAAAAGATACAGTTAAATCAAGAAGATATTCAACGTTACCCATGTTTAAGACTATAATAACTATGTAATGCTAATTCACGTCATAACCTATCTATGGTCGTTAATAACTATCATATTTCTGTGTTACATAATCATATGTAACAATTAACACCATCAAGTGTAATAACGGTTCTTATTTGTTCCATTTAGACTGTTAGTTCTGTCATTATAATGAATATTTATAAATAAATTTACTTTAAGTTTCTATTATATTCATTCTGCCATATTCTCGTATAACGTAACCTAAAACTTAACCTCAATAAGTGCATTTCATAAAGAACAAATTAATCTACATTTACGAATATGAATAACAAAACCAGCAGCAAAAGTAGCTGTTCTTCTAAATATTGGCTTCCAAATGTATTTAAGTTTTTCCTCACATATACCCTTTATTTAATATACAGTGAGTTCTGCCATGCTTTTATAAATTTACAGTCTTTTGTTTCTGTTTTTATAATAATTATCTTGTGAATTGTGAAGCATTTCATGTGATTCATAGCAGAAAATGAGCAGTTAGCTGTGGCCGCTGAACATGTGTAATATCTGCCATTTTATTTTTCAATCACAGATGTGATCAAATGTGTGATGGTGGGTATAACTTTTTCACAGAAGTAACACAGAAAAGTACAGGACTTTCAACATAACGTCATTTAAGATTACAAACTCAAATAAAAATGCTATTTTAGAGATAAATGGGAAGAATAAACTAACAACCACGTGGTCATATGACCGTTGTTCTAGTTTCCATCCAGTACAAAGCATCACACAGTTGTGTTGTTTTGAGGTTAAGGCTCCACTTATGTTGTTGCATGTTGAATGCAATGTCCTATATCTTGCAATAGAAATTCCATTGCTAAAAGACTCATTAGAAATCTGCATTGAATTATTAAGTTGAAGTGAAGTCATTATTAACTGTGAACTTAAATTTCCTCATTCCCTTGAATGAGCACCATCATTCTCTGAACAATTGGAACTGCTGCTAAATGGCATTTTATGTAGTTTTCGATGTCATCTAAACCTGTTTCTCTGTTATTCTTTTGGTTAACAATCATTAAATATAGCTTCCTTTAGAGTCTCTCAACCATTTATATATGTAAACTGTTTAACTTACAAATACAGTTTACCAAAGCCTGAAATGACTAATTCAATGTGAAATAAAGTGCTTGTAAAGCCATAAAATTTCATTTATAAATATTTAAGCTTGTTTATGCAGTATATACCTCCATTGTGAAACAGATTTTTTACAAATTACAAACAAAATTCATAACTTACAAGGATTGTAAACATTATGAAGCTGACTCTAGGTGGTAAACTAAGAGGAATTGCATCAAGGACGCTAGCAGGAAAGGTTAGTATTCTAGGAGATACACAGGCAGTTTATAATTGACTGAAGATCATTTTCAATTCCAAAATACAAAACTTTCCCCTATACATGACAGCGGGGCTAGATTTGAAATATGGAACCGGAAATACACTTCAAATATTGGTTCACTACGTTTACACAAATTCAATCAAGTCACTGTTTATTCAAGGGATATTTTTTTTTCTCATGATTTTTATTTCGTGGAGCGCACACAGGACAATAGATTCTTTTTTATTATAATTATATATTTCACACAAGTTTTGTAAACATGATTGTTGAGCAAATACGTTCAGTGTGAAAAGAACGAAAATGATGTGCAAAGAAAAAGTATTGTTTTTATTAGACACGGCAACAGTTCACTTATATTTACGTCAAAGTTTTATTGTAAGTAGGGATATTGACGCACTTTCATTTATGAAAATTATGAAACAAACACAGATTCCAAACATAACATTAACATCTCAGTACCAATTTTTGTGGGCAGTCGGCAGAGGACGTCTTTGGTTTTTGGTTTCAGAGGGTTTTCCCGTGTTACACATCACCCCCTCCATCTGTATTGCATTCAATAAATTAAATGTAACCATTACATTTTAAACATCTCCTGTGTTCCTGCAATAAAATACTTCAACAACAATAAAGCCAAGCACTGATGTGATCGAAAGTATGTGTTAATGGGCTCATTTTCCATTTTTTTTACGTGGTGCGAAGTCCACAAGGGACTTTGGCCGCTGCATTCCCCATTTCGTCCCGAAGACATCATGAATGGGGTCAGATCTGGAGCCGCTACTTCTTCATCAAGTAGCTCCTCAATTGGCCCCCCCCAGGGACCTTGCGAGGCTGGGTGCACCCCGTACCAGATCTCCGGTACCTGGAATCGAATCCAGGTCTCCTGATTGGCAAGCAGACGTGCTACCACCGCGCTAAGAAGACGACCCTTCAATTACTATCTTACGCAAAAAAGTGAGAAAAATAGGATCTGAAGCTTTCCTGGCGACGAACAAATTCTAGATGTTTTGGGCTTCAAGCCAGGTGTAGTGATGGAGAGTTGTCGATGTTTCGGGAGCGTGTATCTTTCCTATCATCAGGATGAGAACTTCTAGGAAGTGAGAAAAAGTTTGCGCTGCTCATGGCGTTCACAAACTATTACAAGACGTTCTTCAGCCTCTTCCTCTAACACTAAACTGCACCTTGAAGACAAAACAGAAAGAAAGAAAGAAAGAAAGAAGGGAACATAGGTTGGATATAGCTTAAAAAGCGATAGCTGGATATGAACTCCGCACCTTTAAGCGCAACATCAAGAACTGTATTCAACGATGCTTCTCAGAATTCGTTTCATTTGTTCATTGCACCTTATTTCTCCACTATTTTCTTTCACTTGTTATAACGCAGGCGTAAATTGTCTTTGTTCAAAATAATGCTAAGTACATGTTTCCAGTCAAAAAATGCTGATCGCAAGCTATGCAATAAAATATTTCGTAATATGCCATAATTGAAAATGAATATTTAGTTACATTTCAAATGTTTCCAAACATTTGTTCTTCAGTTGTTGGAAATATATATGTTGGAAAACCGTTCTTTGAGTTCAAACGTAATTGTAATTTTCTATTGAAAAGCCCCGATCTTTCAAATATGCAAACGAAATTTCTCCAGCAATATACTTTTGGACCTTGTATGCACCTAATTACATATTGCTTACTTAAAAATGTTTTCTATTTAGCGAGACTGAAATGAAGGTTATTTGGCTCATGGTAATCTAATAATTCGACTAAGAAATGATTCCCAACTGACGGTAATTCATTATGTAAATTGTTTTTAAAACATCAATTTTTATATATTTAACTTCTGTATGTTTTGAATTTTTTTTCGTATTATTCTTTTGTGCTAATGGGCACATAGCCCCATATTGAAAATATGTAGAACGTGTATTCGTTCGTTTACGAATTTTAAGAAGTCACATTCATTCCACAGCGATAACAAGGAGAGGATTTTAAGCCTTATGAACGAATTACGAATAGTATATTACTCCGAGCAGGAGAACTTTGTTTCTTTCCTTTTCGGTAACTACAGGATGTCCGGGAAGTAGGGACGAATTTGAGTTTGGCGCCATTTCGTCATATAACAGTTGGCAGCCGTGGTTGCTTCATGTTTGTTATCTGCTAACCTTCACATTAGTAGTAGATAGCATTGTTGTTTGATATTCTGTTGTAAGTGTTAAGAACACAGAACGACGTGTGTTGTTGGAACACAAGAGAGCATTGTTGTCGTGCATAGTAATGCGACCTTAAGGCCCAGAAAATCGGTTCGCCGACGAACCCAACAATTGAATTTATCACCAAGTTCACTGCTTGCAATCCTTTCAAAAGATCTGAAAATGCATGCGATAAGATTCAACGTACCCAAGCATTGAAGCCTGCCAGATCGCGAGATTGCAGATTGTAGTTCAGTTTTAGGCTGAGCCTTTCCTATTGGTTACGGAGACAATAATACAGGTTTCGAGATTTCGTCGAGGTTAGGTTAGGTTTAGTGTATGTAAATGAACTAGATCGAAATAAAGGGGTAAAAATAGGCTCTTCTTTCCAATGCGATATGCACAGTCTTCTGTTCCTTCTGTCTACTTGCGCATGCGCAGTCATGTTGATCAATCGACCAATGGCAGTGTTCAAATCTAAAACTGAACTAGAATGTTGCAATGTCGCTGCCAAATCATGCAATCTTACGCCTTGTGACTTTCTTTTGTGAGGATTTGTGAAATCAAAAGTGTACATGAACAAACCACAAACAATAACCAACTGAAGGATGAAATTCAAAGTGTCATTAATGGATCCCACCAGATTTTGAACCGTTATCAAGAACTTCAATGAACACTTGCTTGTTGCGCGCGGCTTTGAGTGGTCATATGGAGAATGTAATTGTTCATTCACAAACAATAACCAATTGAAGGATGACTTTCAAAGTGTTATTAGCAGCCCCACCAGATGTTTGTAAACACGTAATCCAGAACTTCAATGAACACATTGCTCGTTGCGCTCACCTATGAGTGGTCATATGGAGAACATAATTGTTCATACATAAATGGGAGGTGTTATTTAATGCGTTTATAAAAAAAGTATATTTTCAATACATTTTGTATGTTCTATAGCACTTTAATATTCGTCCCTATTTCCCGGACACCATATAATACTACCTTAGTAAATTTAGATTAATATTACCTATTGTAACAGCTTGCCTGTTCCTTCCGATTGGTTCTGCGGAATTCGAACCGGGTGCAGGCCTGATTGCTTCCGAAACTTTCTAAACTGTTAAGTGGCCGATTATCGCAACAATGGGAACATTGTTACTTGTGCTTGATCGTCAGCTATACGAGCGGGATTTCCAAAGATTTTAGACTGTCGAAAATATATGATGTGGGATTTTAGAGGTACCTTGCTGTCGGTAATTGCTAACTTCCCTACTTCTTCATTCTCTCACCACAAAAGGATTCCATCTAATGCAGTACATAGATACATCTTCCCAATGAGCTCGTCACCAAGATCATCTAAACAACGCCGCATACGTCCTTTCCATGCCAGAATTATAGAGCACAGCAAAGAAGTAGACTTCAAAATACCAAATATTCATCCCCAACTTCATGAAACGAACACGCCCCCCTGGCACCTTCTGCGACCAACAATCAACATTCAACTTCATTGTTACACAAAAACTAAAACACCGAATTTCATCTGCAAACAAATGTACAACGCTCTACGAGACAGTCATAGAGATGTTATGGAAATCTTCACAGATGGATCAGCAACAAATGATGGACGTCGTGGTTGTGCAGTTATATATCCTACCCACACCATGCTCTACGCACTACCGAAATATTTTTGAATTTTCTGCTGTGAAGCTTTTGCAGTTAAGGAAGCATTGCAGCACATCATTCAAAATGCCAATCAGACAGAATATGTAATTTACAATGATTCACTAAGCACAATTCTTGCCACTCAGAATCTAAGTCCTACGCATCCTTTAATTAATGACATACTTCACCTGTACTCCATCACTCAGCGCTCTGGAAAACAAGTAATCCTCACTTGGGTACCGTCACATGCAAATATCGATGGAAATGAAAGCGCCGATAAAGCCGCAAAGGAAGCCACCCGACATCCTATCAATGACCACGGAGTAACTTCTACACATCAAGACGTCATTAGATACACCAAACAGCTGTTTATAGAAAACTGGAAAACGACATGATCAACATCCCACAGCATGATGCCCGAGCCGGATCTACCAATTTCTTCGAACCCCTCCGAAAATTAGAACGTCGTGAGCAAACAAGAATTACCCGCCTCAGAATTGGACACTGCAAACTGACACATTCCTTCATCATTAACAAAGACCCAGAATCAAAATGTGAGACCTGCAACACACCACTTACTGTCCTGCTGCAGTGTCCGAGATACGACAAGCAGAGACTTCAGGCCGGCTTCAGTGACTTACCAAGTGCTCTACATAACCACCAGACAATCAAAAAGACAATCATATATATAAGACAGTGTAAACTTTTTGAATTATTCTAAAGTATAAATGTAATCATTTGGTATTTTACCAATGTGAAAATAACTATTTTATGTACAATTTGTAAGGTCGCGATATGACCATGCTGTTAAAGCCACCCAAAATAGATTATATTGCAAAAAAAAAAAAATAAAAAAAAATAAAAAAAAAAAAAAAAAGATATCAGCACAACTCTGAAACAGTGTCCTTAGTTACAATGTCAGTGCTCGATTATATCTTGACTTCAAATCAGTAGCACAGGATTTTGCTGACAGAAGCATATGCACAGACAACTTAATTTAGGAAAAATATAGAGCGTATGACCATCCTATTTGTGGTTAAACATTTAGCTCGAATAATATTTTTTGTAGTGTTTAACGTCCGCTTTTACTACTTATGGCACCGCAGACGACAACACTGATGACACACGGAATGAAGATGGAGCACCGGTGGAATGCAATGGCGGGGGAAACCGGAGATCCCGGAGAAAACCCGTCCCTGTGCCACTTTGTCCACCACAAATCCCACATGCAAGCGCTTGGGAGAGGCGAGTGGTCTAACCACTCAGCCACGGCGCCGTCCATATTCCTAAAGTAATTCTGTAATCATGAAATGAAGTGTAAAAACGCATTTGTAATCTAAAAATTAAATTAATTTCCATAAAGACAGCATTTTTGTATTCGCCGTCAAAACTTGCTTTGTCGTTTTGTTTTCTTTTTAACAATGTCAGATTCTGGAAGAAGCTGTTGAATACTTGGCTTTATATTAATATCGACATTTTGTTAAAGTAGAGTTACAGAAGATGAAAAGCATGGCCACTTCTGAGAATGAGTTTTTCTCCAGACTTTTCCTGGATAAAAATCAATTTGAGTTTGGTTCAAGAAGCACCTGCTGGCACAACATCGAAGGGTGCTGGACCGAGAGAAAACCTCATCAGTTGATATCGATCATGGCGTCGAAGCGAGTATGGAGCGTGCCGCCCAGGGAATTGATGCAAATGCCTCACTCACGCTAATGTTTTTAATAGCAGCGGAAGTGATTTGATTTTATAAAAGTACCACCCCCCCCCCGCACGCACTTCCGATCACTCAATCAACCAATCAGTCACCAATCTCTGCACACGTCCTCTGCCGCCACACTTTGTACACAGCCACTGGGAAATATTGACATGTATGTACTATTATCATATAGAAGAGGGAACAACGGAATCACATTCCGCTTTTTTTCCTCACATTTTGCGCCTTTTTCCTCTATTCCCGTCTCCTTACAAATTTCCAACTTCTTTTCATCCTTACTAAAATATTATGAACAGGTAACAACAATGGAAACGAGAAATATATAACTTATTTTGTTACATTAATTTACAGTGTAAAAACTTTTAAGGGTTCTACTCGTTGTATATGTGGTATGGTATTGTGGTTTTATTTCAGGGAGATGAATACTCCTTGGCATAAAGGTACAGGGAGAAGATTCCAAAGGAGATTGTTCGTTCGTACTTGTTAAACGTAAAATTTGCTTTCCTATAACTTCTAGAGCAATGTTGTCGGTTGGATAAGTTTCAATCAAACTTTTCTAGTGCTTACATAAACATTGCGGTATATAGAGTTTATTCGTCACATAATTTTACCTACCATATGAGTAGAATATACGAGAGTTGGGGCAAAAGTCATGGCAACTATTTTTTTTCTTGTAGATATGTGAACGGATCACAAACGTATATGTGTCGTGTGGAAGTTCTGCAGGCATAGTGTGTATGCAGAACAACATATGGCTCTGTGATAGCTGGTAGTAGCGCAGCGAGGGCTGTGAAATTAGTCAGTTGGTGAGTGTCGTGCGAGATGGGAGTAACCCGTGTCGAGCAGCGCACTTACATTAAAAAAGCCGTTCTCCGAAGGAGAAATGCGATGAAATGTCACAGTGCATTAGAGAAAGCCCTTGGCAATAATGCCCTACCATACCGTACAGTCACGGTGGGTAGGAAAGTTTCAGCATGGACATGTGTCAACCAACGATGAGCCGACGTTGGCAGCGTGTGGCGACAGTAGCAGGGGACTGCTTTGAGGGTCTTTATTGTCATGTCAACCGTATGTGTAGTGTGTTGTCATTCTTTTACACCGTGAAGGCCATATTGCCCTGTATACCACCGTAATAAATTAGTGTGTTACGATATTCAGTGCTATTCATTGTCCACACATGTAGTTAACACCTTGTCCTTTCGTGTATATGTCACATTTTCCAACCGGACTGGTATCTTCAAGAAAATAAATAGTTGCCATGACTTTTGCCACAACCCTCGTATCTATTCAAAATCAATAAACAATATAGGAGAATATATGGAGACTTCTAGAGACCTAAAACCAAATAACTTTTTTGTGCCATGTCGCTTAGTGAAGCATTTTCATGTTATGAAAATGTTATGTCTGATAAATGATCCCAGAGATAATTTGAAGCTAGGAGTATATTTGCTTTAATGAAAAGACCAAAGTTAACTATGCATTCACACCAGTGGTTATCAGCACTGTACAAAATAATTTACTAAAACTTAAACGAATCTACACAAACGTTTACTTTTAGCTCTCCATCACCTTCCAAGAGGTTTCAAATATGTTAAGGCACACCCTATGACAGGTAATAAATAGAATTCTCGCCATATTGCGGTTTGGTTCTGCTTAAGCTTTCCTTTTCGTCGTCATTTTATTGCCATAAGCATGGTATTAACATTGATAAGTTAAGTTTTAAATCTTTACTTTCTTAACATAAGAATTAGTATTATCTTAATATTTTAAATTTAAAGTCACGACTCATTTTAAATCATTAAGTACAGAATAAAAAACAAAAAGGTTTGGGCAAACGTTGAGGACAGGTACTTTTACGAAAACAAAAAAAAAATTGTCATGTAAACACCCAAAATTCTTATTTATTGAGTTATTATTGGAAGCTTATATATTCACAATCTTAACACTGTCCAAAATAATTTTTTTTTGTCAGATGGCCTGATCATTGTATAAATTTAATCAATAAGCTGATTGTAATTCATTGCCTTGGTGAGCTATCTAGATTTGTCAGTTTTGTGCATTTGTGGTAAGTGTTGTCGCTATCCGAGTTACTGTTGTTTGATATGCAGTAGCAGATATCTATATCGACAAGTGGATAGGTAGTGGAGGACCAGATCTATTTCCCACACGCTTCTTGACATCTAGTTTGGAATTTTCATCCGCGGACACAGGTTAAAGAATTAGCTTGCAGCTCGGATATTTCAAAGATGGTTTATCAATGTGCCAAGAAAGTGCAAAGTCACTCGGGAGTCTTTCAGAGCATGTGACAGGGCTCATACGTGAGTAGAAGCACGCGTAAGACATCTAATCATGAATAAAATCTTTAAAAGTGGAGGAAAACTTGTAATCTGATAATTTAAGAGTATATACTATCACTGCAAAACGTCGGGTTAGTAAACCTCGAGACGAAATTTTCCGAAACTTATTTTTACCTTTTCCCCCCCTTATTTTATTTTGAAGAAACCGTCCCAAAAGTTTGTCCAAGTATTGTTAGTACTCCTGTGTGATGCATTGTTATTATGAAAGCATAGAAGTAATTTAATGAATTTAGCAGGAAATATAAAATGTTTTAAATTTAAGAAAAGTCAATGCTCCTTACGTAATCTAAAATCTTCCCCGCACAAGGAAGTGCCCTAATTTTTAACTTTTTTTAAATTTTACAAACTTCAACACTTATTTCAGATGTTAGGTTTTTGTTAGGAGATTCTATGGGTTCTAAAAGAGTCAAGGATTTATTTTCACGTTCATAGTAGGGGATCCAATCAGATCGGAGTTATATTTTAATTACTAAAGTCTTTTGTGGCACAATCAACGGTTTTATGCAATTAAAATGACAATATACAGCACCTGTCCATATAAGTTATGTGTCACTATGGTGGCGTAAGCATAACGTTGTTTTTTCTTAGGTTGACATCGTGCTTGTTCGGTGTTTTCCGTCAACCTTTAAAGTGAACATCGGCATTCATTTCATATTTTGGTTCATCATTCGATATGATCTGTTTAGTTGAAATGCTTTACAGATAAAGGCAAAATTTACGTCAGTTAAAATTTCAAATCGCATTTGAAATACTTAAATATCTTGTAACTGGATATGTTTCTGCAGCACAGCACGTTTTTCAAAATGTCACACAATCTCCTCAGTGATCTTCTAGTGGAAATATTGAATAAATAGGATCTGGGTGCCTGATGACAACATCTTACAAATCAAGTTAGAATAATGAGTTAATTATATAGGCAGTTCTTCACATGGAAATCCAATAATTAGGCATGAAACATTTTAAACATCGACATAATTTTTTAACCTTCATTAATTGAAAGAAACACGTGGCATATGAAAGACAGCATTTCTCACAATAGTGGCAGAACTGGAATATGATTATTACACATCTACACTGCATAAACATTCTCTGCACACACGTTCATTCCTACCTTTATGCCAAAGAACCATCTTAAATTCCACAGCGGATGTGTATGACGAATAGAAGTTGTACAGAAACGAACGAGAATAACCCTGCACAATGGAGAAAAGTTAACCAAATCTGAAGGAAAAAAGATGCTCAAGGAGATTTCAAGACTTTGTCTGACAATATTTACAAAATGAAACAAAAAAAAGGTTGTGCTTCGGTTGAAATATTTCACATGGGTGGCAACACTTCTCATATTTTCTCCTAATCATTCAATAATAGCTAACAAACTTTTTACACTAATTAAAAAAAACCTCGCAGTTCCATACGATTCAGAGTTTTTAACAATAGCCGTGCACTCATTGCCTTTCCGTGTGACCTGTACCTTTGCATTGTTACACATTGGTATTCCAGGATCTGAGAGCACTTCAGTTCGACTCTCAAGACCTGATCACTGAGCACATAAAGGTCTGTGTTCTGAAACACGATAGCACTCGGATTCCACGATGTTCCAGTAGCTCAAGGTGAACGGGTTCACTCGTCTGCACTGCACTCTTGCTGTGTATTCCGGTGGACGGAGAGGGGCGGTTGCCTTTCTCAGCAACCTGAAACAGTACAACGTTCATTACCACTCATATACCAGCCACTAACTATTTACTAAACAATTCTAAATCATTTATTTGGTAAGGAGGCACATCAACTTTACTTTTTCTATACGCATGGCGTATAGAGAATGTATTGTATTCCACCCAAAAATTCGATACTCGATGTTTCAGGGACCCCTGAATGCAAAACTTACTGATGTTGTCTAGCTGCTCTAAAAACAAGCTTCTTACACAAGATTATTCTTCTTTCTGCACTGTGCTAATCGACATAAACATTAGCAGAATGTTCTTATTACTTAGTTCCTTATAAGTAGAAGGCAAATAAAGGAATGCGCGTTGCTAAAGTGATATTCAAATGTTTTAAAAGCTATCGTTATGCGATTGTCATTGCAAATCGCTTCTTTGGCCAGGAGTAGAACAAAAGAAAACCGGACGCTTCCTGTCAGAGGAAAGCATAAGTACTTCACAATTGAAACCAATAACAAAGAATATTTCGGAAACGGTTACCTTCACAACAAAAACAGTTCTGTGCTTTGACGGGATCTAAATTTTGTGTGTAGTAAGTTTTTGTCTATCTCTTACGGTTTAGCAGTTAAGCAAAATTCGGCAAAATAGATCCAGAATAAAGAGGCTATTCTCAGAATATTCAAAATATATCTTTTATTTGACATGTAAATTACTTTAACATATGAGATTTTAATCATAATCGTTATAGCCGTATTTGAGAACATTCTAATTTTCGAACACTCTTCTATTTAAAGAGTATTTTGAGGTGGGATATTTTCTTGAAAATCCTCGTGTCGCATCCTACGAACATACCAATTATAAATACCAAGTTTGGTATTTTAACAGTATTTTCGTTTTTGAACTGCTCTGTCCATATACACCCATACATGCACACAGACTGTCCGACAGACATACACGGGCCTTTTTCTGAAAATATATATTTCGGACTCAGGGGATCCCAAAACGTGTATTTCCGCTCAAATCTCACATCGAATTTTGGGTGGAATACTATAGCTTCCCTATCCACTATATACATTGTACATGCGGGCTAGAGAAATTAAAAATGATTTTAGAAAATGGTCTGTGTGTATGTGTGTGTGTGTGTGTGTCTGAGAACACGATAACTCAAAAACGGAAAGTCGATAAAATACCAAACTTGGTATTTAAGTTAAGTATGTTCCAACGATGCAACACGAAGATTTTCAAGAAAATCCGCCACCACAAACTACCCTTTACATGGAAAACTATTTCGAAAAAATTGATTTTCTCAAAAATTGCTGTAACAATTTTGATTAAAATCTCTTATACTCAAGATGTTTTCATGCCAAATAAAATTTATATTTTGAATTTTCTGGTAACAGCCATTAAAGACCTCTTTGTTCTGATGAATATTATTGAATTTCGCATAACTGGTAAACCGCAAGAGATAGAAAAAACATTCTACACAAATAAAGTAGATCACAATAAAACACACAACTTATGTCATTTACATTTTTTTCGTGGAGTTGACCATTTTCTAGATATTACTTGTTGTTGGTTTCAGTTTTAAAATACACAAACTTTTCTCTTACGGGAACTTGTCAATACTTGACCATGCAAAGAAACGGATTTCAATCCCATAGCAACCATATTTTAAAACATTTGACTGTCGGTTTATCCTAGTGTACTCCCTTATTTCCCTTCTACTTATAAGGAACTAAGTAATAAGACCGTTTCTGCTAATGTCTTGTTTGATGGATATTATTATTCTTCAGATTTGAATTTAATATAATTTCTAGATTGAGGAGTGGAATTCTTAAAGCCGTTATGTGACAAAATAAAATGTGCTATATATACATACACTTATGCTTTAGGGTTCCCTGTATAAAAAAAAAACAAAAAAAAAAAACACACACATTTTCAGAAAAAGGTCCTTGTGTTTGTGTGTGTGTGAGTGTGTCCGTGTGTCTGTGAGCACGATAACTCAAAAACGAAAAGTCGGCAAAATACCAAACTTGGTATTAAAGTTTAGTATCTTCCAGGGATGCGACACAAAGATTTTGAGAAAAATTCCCCCAACCCAACTACCCTTTACATGGAACTTTATTTTGAAAATTTTTAATTTCCTCAAAAATTGCTCTAACAATTTTGATTAAAATACCCTATTAAAGATATTTACGTGAAAAATAAAATGTATATGTTGAATTTTCTGGGAATGCGTCTGAAGACTACTTTATTCTGGATGAATTTTACGGAATTTTGAATAACTGCTAAACCGTAAGAGATGAGCAAAAATACAAAAAATGTAGAACCCGTTAAAACACAATTTATGTTATAAACATTTCTTCGTGGAGTTGATTGTTTTTGAGATAACGTGTAATTTTCTCACACAGAAATGTTTCAAGTCCTGTCCATACAAACAAAGGAAATTCAGTCTCATAGCAACCAGCTTTTGACTATCACTTTAACCTATGGTACTCCCTTATTTATTTTACTTACAAGGAAGCAAGTAATAAGACTATTGTTGCTAATTTTTTCACAATTAGCATGAGGTAAATAGACGCATAAGCTTCTTAACAATAATTTGGTGCAGAGATGTAGAGAAAGTCATGTGAATGGAACAGATAAGATTTTTTTTACTGATTCTTATTCAAGCAACAATGTCAATGTAAGTAACATGGAGCTAACATGGAGCACTTATGAATATTTAAATCTGAAATCAGGAAAAGTGGTAACACTTTTGGGTTCCTTCTGAAGGTGTTCTCTGTTGCTAACAGTTGCAACTCAAAGATGGCGAACAGGAGCACAGAGCATTTGAGAGGAAAATGGATTTGGCTTAAACCACAGAAATATTTCAATTTTTGAAATTTTCATTTGACAGTCTTCCAGTAGAAATTATACTTCCTCATAAAGTAATAATGAATGACATTATTAATACTATTCATGAAACAATATTTCATGAGTTATACGCATCTGAGTAATCTGAATATGCCAAGAAATGTCGAGGTAAACATCTGATGAGTCATCCCTCGCAATGAGCGCGACCCGCCTACCGTCTCCGCTGATAAACAAGACAATTTCGCCTTCTCCAGGCCTCCACTGGCAAGTTTTAACTTAGAATAACCCCGTTGAATTATGCAACTCCATTAACACAAAAAGGGATATATGCACACTCAGATTCGGGTTAGTTGGCCCTTGGTATACATTATTAGAATCTAAACAAAATTCACAAATCAGATAATTGGATACAGGATGAATCTTTATTGGTGCCATGTATTTGGGGGACGTGTTCCTGATATCAAAACAGTAAAATATGTTCATATGAACATGGGTCTGAAAATCATCTATTTCAGAGTTACAACACAAAACAGAAAATTACAGAAATTGCTGGAAGTGGGTTTCTCTTGTTTCGATGCATGCGGTAAGTCGTGTCGTACTTGATTAGGATTTTCAAATGCCCAGTTATGAGTGTTATGAAAACTGAAAATGCTACCAGGAGTAAAACCAGCCTCATCCGTGAACAAGATACAGACTTGGAAATTGATGAACGCAGCTCACTGCCGTAACATGCGTTGGCAGAAACGTCTTCTTGGCTCAAACACCACCTCATTTAATACTTGCACACGTTCAAGGTGATACAGGTACAGAAGATTTTCATGTAGACTCTCCAGGTAGTCTTATGAATAACTCTTTCCCTTACTGCCAAACGTCGTGACAAAGCACAAGTCTGTATCTCATTCACGGATGAGCCTGGTGATGGTATCTTCAATTTCCATAACACTCATAACTGGCCATTTGAAAATCCTACTGAAGTAAGACAGGACGTCAACAGAGGTTATTTCTCAACAACAGAGTACGCCAGAGCATGGAAAAGGCTTACTGCACGCATCGAAGCAAGAGGAAGCCAATTTGTGTAACTCTGAAATAAATGATTTTCAGAGCTGTGTTCATATGAACATTTTTTATTTTTGACGTCCCCCAAATGTATGCCACCAATAAAGATACAGCCTGTAGTTGATGTGGCAAATGGTATGTATGTATACAAAGAATATCACCAAATAGAATATCAATAAAAATACAGCCTGTAGTTGATGTGGCAAATGGTAAGTATGTATACAAAGAATACCACCAAATAGAATCTCAAGAAAGATACAACCTGTAGCTGATGTGGCAAATGGTAAGTATGTATACAAAGAATACCACCAAATAGAATCTCAATAAAGATACAACCTGTAGTTGATGTGGCAAATGGTATGTATGCATACAAAGAAAACCACCAAATAGAATCTCAATAAAGATACATCCTGTAGTTGATGTGGCAAATGGTAAGTATGTATACAAAGAATACCACCAAATAGAATCTCAAGAAAACTACTCAACTAGGTATTAACCAGAAGGATGGTGATTATCGACTATTGGAGCAGAAGAGGTCGAATGATCGAACACGTGATGTTCATGGTGATGATGATCAAGTGGAATACAACGCCTAATACCCGTAGCTAATAATATATTCTCGAAGTTGCTTTGAAGATGGCACAATTTAAATTCCAATGTTAAGTTTGTGAATTCCCCAATTTTCAAGACATAAAGTATAGATAATTTTAAGGACTCATTAAAGTTAGGGTTGGTCTTGGAACGCCAGTCAACAATACTCGCTTTTAAAAGGCCAACAACGTTTAACAAATCAATAAACGTGACCCTACAGCCAAGCTTAATTGTGGTAATGACAGGAAAGCAGGCAGGTTGTACATTACGTCTTGGTCAAAAAATGATATACATGATGTGGAGTACAAATTGCTTGCCGCGTCTGCGCTTTCGCCTCAACGGTATAATTGTGTTAAGAATGGACCGAACAAGAGGGACCGGTCCAGCCATGAACTGGGTGAAGGAAATTACCCCTTAGGACAGGGATCAAAGGATTTGCTTGTAAACGGTGAGAAGAATCAATAGTGACCTGAGATGGCAAGCAAGGCCAGTTGGAAACTCTCTGCACTTTGAGAAAACAGTTTCCCAAGCAGAATACTAATCACATGGTATAGTCGCCTCAATCCTCAAGACCATTATGGCAACACCCAACAAAGATAGCCTTAAGTACTCTCATGAGAGAAATTTACGTTCCCCAGTATAAACTTTCCGCTTAATCACTAAAACTGATCATTTTAGATTGTGATATTCTGAGATAATCATATAATAAATGCATGTCTAAGACATTAAGTTCTAATATTTATCCTTATAAATATTTATTAATGGTAACAAAGTTTTAAATTTTCTTTCCAGCTTAAAACTCACCCAGTGCATGTAGAAGATTTTAGCAGTTTGAGCTTCCCCTGTTATCGTTAATAGTTTAGATTGCGTATCTGGAACTATCTTTGTTTAAATACAGCCGCTACTGTGAATCTAACTTCATTAGAGCAACTAGTTCGGATACATCATGAGTAGAAGAGGACTTCTGCTAGATGCCATTGAAGGAAAAATAAACCGAGCCAGGTGGCTCAGGCGTTTCGTCTGGTCCTGGGTTTTCATGTGATTTTCTGGGTCCGCTTAGGTTCCTTTCCCTTCTTCATCTTTCACGTCGGCGCAGGTGTGGCTTGAGGCTTTGCAGGCAGATGGCACGGCTGCTTGCTCCGAGTGAAACTCGCTTCCCCTTGGTTGCGCTACTTGAGGCTAGGTGTCGTTGTAGAGGCCTCCTTTCGGCCTCCCGGCGCCTGTATAGCCTCCACCAAGATTGCCTCCGTGCGTCTCTACGCTTAGCTCTGTCCTTTGCTGTCTACTGGCCTGTGGTTTCGCTTCCTCTCATCCCATACCCCGGGGGAGGGGATGATAGGCCGCAATAGAATCAGTACTTGGTCGCAGTTACAGAAGTGTCCCTCGAGTTAACATGGTCTAATCTCTAATCTCAGAGAGAAAAAATGTGATGTGTTCCATTCACATGACTTTCTCTACATCTATGCAACAAATTACTGTTAAATAGCTTATGCTTATTTTTACTTCATGTTAATCGAGAAAAAATTAGCAGAAATAGCCCTATTGCTAGTTTCCATGCAAGTAGAAGGGAAGTTTGGAAGTAGCCTATGCTAAAGTAGTAGTCATAATCTGGTTGCTATGTACCAGAAGTTCCTTTGTTTGTATGGCCAAATTCCCGTAAGAGAAAAGTAAGTTTTTTAAAGCTGAAACCAATAACAAGGAATATCTGAAAAACGATCCACTCTACTAAAAAAATTCTATAACATTAAGTGTATGTTTTAACGTGATCTACCTTTTCTTTTAAGAAAGTTTTTATCTATCTCTTACGGTTTGCCACTTATGCAAATTTCGGTAAAATTCATCCAGAATAAAATGGTATTCAGAGGCTATTCCCAGAAAATTCAAGATATGCATTTGATTTGTCAGGTAAGTATCTTTAACATACGACATTTTAATCAAAGTCGTTAGAGCCATTTTTTAGAAATCAAAATTTTCGAAAATTTTTGGTGGTGCGGGTATTTTTTGAAAGTCTTCGTGTCGCATTCTTGGAAGATACTGAACTTAAATACCAAGTTTGGTATTTAATGGTGTTTTCGTTTTTGAGCTATGCTGCCCACAGACACAGACACACATACACACAGACAGACAACTGACAGAAACAGTGGGACATTTTCTAAAAATTCTTTTTTTTATTAAGGAGGTCCTAAAACAGGTATTTCCGGTGAAATATCTGTTTCGAATGTTTGGGTGCATTACAATACCTTCTTTATACACTATGTACATAGTACATGTAGAGAAAGTAATAAAAGACATGAGCATATTGGTTAGGGGACAACTAAAAAAATAGTAGAAAATACAGTGCAACTTCACATGGGGTATAGAACTGCTGCAAAGTAGAACAATAAATAAATAAATTATATATAGTTCGAAAATAAGCGATTTACTGGCCAACAGTATTTTTCTTGCGTCCCTTAAATCATTTTCTGCAACATTAGACAACTAGTTAGGTAATAGAATGTGCTACCTTGCGTATCCCACAGCATTATGTGATGCATTCTCTATAGTCAGGCGACCGAATACTAAGATAACGTACTACCTGTCTGACGCAAGAATGCAGTTGTTTTTGGGAGGTCGCTGGTGTAGCAGCGTTTAGAGTGATCAGAGAAGGATGAAATATAGTGCAGTACAGTCTGACCATCAGCACAGGTCTACACGCGGAGATGTTTGCATTTTGACTTGATCTGAACCCGTCCACTGTAAGAGACTCAACTGCTGTGGTCTAGTATTGGCGTGCTGTACAGAACATGCACCGGGAGTGATGACGTAATACCGCTTATCTGTTTGTGTTTACACAAACTTCCACTCGTGGTTGTCTGCATTCATTCTTCAGACAGGTAATATTGATGTTTCATGCATTTGAGTTTCTTCAGTGCCACGTCTAGGAAATAATTAATAGGATGCGATAAAGAAATCTGTTGTGTACCATTGACATGACTTTCTCTACATATCTGCAACAAATTATTGTTAAAAAGCTTATGCTTCTATTTACTTCATGCTAAGTGAGAAAAAATAGCAGAAATAGATTTATTACTTGCTTCCTTGTAAGTAGAAGCGAAATAAGGGACTACCATAGGTTAAAGTGACAGTCAAAAGCTGGCTGCTATGTGACTAAAGTTCCTTTGTTTGTATGGACAGGAGTTGACAAATTTCTGTATGAGAAAATTATGTTTTTCCAAGCTGAAACCAAAAACAAAGAATATCTAAAAACCGATCAACTCCACGAAAAAATGTATATAACATAAATGGTGTGTTTTAACGTGCTTTACATTTTTCGTACAGTATATTTTTTTCCCATCTCTTACGGTTTAGCAGTTATTCAAAATTCCATAAAATTCATCCAGAATAAAGTAGTCTTAAGAGGCTATTCCCAGAAAATTCAAGATACACATTTTATTTCTCAGGTAAATATCTTTAATATACGACATTTTAATCAAAATTGTTAGAGCCATTTTTAAGAAAATAAAACATTTCGAAAAAAGTGACATGTAAAGGGTAGTTGGGGGTGGGCGGGTTTTTCTCAAAATCTTCGTGTCGTATCCCTGGAAGATACTAAACTTAAATACCAAGTTTAGTATTTTACCGACTTTTCATTTATGAGTTATCGTGTTCACACACACACGGACACATATAGAGAACGAAATAAAGCGTTTGTTTATTGTAGATACATTTATCGCAGACAAACTGTGTAAATGGAAACTGATACTTGGAAAAAGCTTGGTTTTCGACCTCACCTATACAACTCTATTCGGACGCCCATTATCTACAACACTTGTGGAAACAAAACAGCTGTGTAGCCACTGCTGACGCGGCAGCACCATCATTTTATTCCACTAGTGCCTAACATGTGAAAGCAAATCCTCTGAAAGTGAGTAACACATTTGAGAGCTATTAAAATATTTTTAAATATTCTGGTCGCTATAAATGGTACAAAAACAGCAGTTTCGCTATCTCTACAAAACGTTATCACCCAATTAAATACTACTAATTTCTGCATGGAGTAAGACCACGAAGAAATGACTTTTATTTACTTTTTACTTTCTCTACACGTACTATGTACATAGTGTACAGAAAAGGTATTGTAATGCACCCAAAAATTCGATACCAAGATTTCACCGGAAATATATGCTTTGAGACCCCTGAATCCAAAAAAACATTTTTAGAAAAATGTTCATGTATGTGTGTGCATAGCTAAAAAACGATTAGACCGTTAAAAACCAAACTTGGTATTTAGGTTTGGTATGTTCCAAGGATGCGACACGAAGATTTTCAAGAAAATTCACCCACGCAACTACTCTTTACATGGAAGATTTTTCGAACATTTTGATTTTCTCAAAAATGGCTCTAACGATTTTGATTAAAATGTCATGTATATCAGAGATATTTACACGACAAATAAAAATGTATATATCTTGAATTTTCTGGGAATAGCCTCTAAAGGCTACTTAATTCTGGATGATTTTTACGGAATTTTACATAAATGCTAAACCATAAGAGATGCACAAAAACTTAACACAAGAAAATGTAGAGCAGATTAAAACACACAATTTATGTTACATACATTTTTTCGTGGAGTTAATCGTTTTTAAGATATTCCTTGTTTTTAGATTCAGCTTTGAAACACATACTTTTTTCATACAGGAATATTTCAACTCCTGTCCATACATACAAAAGAACTTGTCACATAGCAACCAGCTTTTGACTGTCACTTTAAACTAGGGTTGTCCTTTATTTCCCTTCTACTTACAAGGAAGCAAACTATTTCTGCTAACTTTTTCTCAATTAGCATTAAGTAAATAGAAGCTTTTTAACAATAATTGTTGCAGAGATGTAGAGAAAATCATGTGAATGGAACATATCATATGTTTATCCAAAACTGTTCTGTCCAATGAGTGTTCTCTGTTTAAAACACACGGTAGTTACTGTTAGTATTTCCTTGTAAAGTACCTATACTTTTCTCAGACAAGGTGTCCGTTTTTTTTTTCTACTCCTGGCCAAGCAAAGAATTGCATAACGACAGCTTTTAAAGCATTTGACTATCACTTTAGCATAGTGCATTCCTTTAGTTTCCATCTACTTATAAGGAACTAAGTAATAAGAATATTCTGCTAATGTTTATCTCGATTAGCATTGTGTAGAAAGAAGAATAATCTTTTGTAAGAAGTTTGTAGAGCAGCTAGAGAAAGTCATTTATCTAGCCCCCTTTAACATATTAGATCATATCAGTGGCTTTGCATTAGAAACAACTCGTTTTCAGATTAGTTTTAAATCATTTTATTTTCCTCAAACACACACTTCCAGACTCTATGTGGGATAGGAAATAATTCTGGTTAAAGAAAAATTCCCCGCCCATGCGGGAATCGAACCCGGGACCGCCGGGTGAGAAGTCAGCTCACTTACCACTGGACCACGGCGACAGTCACCGATGGATATTACTATTAGCTTTTAATCATTTTCTTTCAGGAGATGAATAGGCACAGTTATTACAAAGTTAATTTCTCTTTCAGACGAGAAAGTTACGCCCAATCTCTGGTGCCTAAAGTTTATTTTCACACGTCCTGAGAAAGCGACCAAGTGAATTATTGCCCTCCGTATGTGACGTTTATGGATTTACCTGGAGCCGCTGTCATTTCCGGATAGCTAATACGTTTCCGAATGTAATAAAGGAAAACGAAAAGAAAGTGAAGGAAGAGAAAAGAAAAAAGCGCACGCACGCACGCACGTACGTGTATTAACGACAGAACAAAAATACCGTATACAATTGACTGCATCATTTTATCAAAATCCAGAAAGTTAATTTCCTATCCGTCTTCCACTGACCCCGGACTACTGTAAAAGTTATTATTTTTTGATGGGGTGGTTATTTTCCGCGAGCATGATTGATGGCTTCGGTCGAGTGGGGTCGCCTTTCTCACAAGACCCAGATATAAATCACCGGACGCGCATGCGCAGTGGGTCGCCACAGCTTGACCACAAATCAATGTCTCACATGACTCATACGTCACATCGCAAACCTCTGTTCCTCACGTGCCCTGAGCATGTAGTAACAACTGAGTAAAATATATTCAGAAGTTCCTCAACTGTGTAATGAACGGCGAAACAGATGCCTCGTTTAATTACCGAGAGTCGAAGGGGATGTCACTCGGCTGTTGTTGTGACGTCCTTACATTCGAACCCATTCCACCTCAAAAACGAAATCAGCCATGCGGGAAAGCAATTTCGTTTCTGTTGCTCAAATGTGGCCGATGATTAATTTGATTTTCATGGAATCGATCTCGAGCTGTAATGTTACTCCAGAGATCTGCTTTTGCCGTGATACAAGGGTCACTCATGATAAACTGGTGTAGACGAGCCGCCCTCACAAAAATGCCTCATGTTGTTAGGAACCCTGGTGATGAAAATGTCACATGCAAAATATTAACTATTAACGACTGCTGTACACTCAGCAACAGGGCGGGCGTTCATCAATACCATTGCAGCATTCTTTCGATTCTATCGGAAAACATTCAACAATGAATGTATCTTATTTTCAAAGAAGTCATGAAAGTTGAAGTTCTTATATTTGGATATCTTATCCAATTTTTAAAAGCTTTACATTGGTAAGAACAAACTGCCCATTACGACAAACATAATACCCTATCTGGGCTTAAAGTCATTTTCCTCTGCAGGAATGAAATTAACTTTTGCTTTACTTGACAAGTTATGTTTACGTTTTTGTTCAGAATTTAACAAAACTTATCTAGAGCCTCCGTGACAGAATCCGTAACTGAGGAAGATAACAGGCATTAAAGACACAACAATATCAGCCAGGTACATTAAATGGAAGTGGGCGGGCCACGTCATGAGGATGGACCACAACATATGGGCACACAAGACGTAAACCTGGGATCCAAGAATAGGACAAAAGAGAGTAGATCGACAGAAAAAAAAGATGGTGAGACCATCTGAAACTTCACTTTGGACACAACTGGACGACAGCGGCCAAGGATCGCAGAGAATGTCGGCAACATCAAAAGAACGAAAATCTTTCCCGAACTGGCTACACGAGATTGCAAGAGGTCCTTGCCCTACAGGGATTCTAGGGATAATTCTATCCAGACCATAGTTTCAATGAACTTTGATAAGTTAATAATACCAATGACAGTATAAATATTGAAAATACTTCTTCACTAGACGCTTAAACTATTAAAAGCAATGAAAGTTAACGACCTCTATATATTTTTAAAATGTATAACTTCCGATTTTGTGCCCATTAGGCAAATTACAAGTACATATCGCCAGCTTTACCCAATACATATCAACTACTTTGGCTATCCTCGAGGTTTGTAGGTTATAACTTCGCATGGCAAAATAAAAGGCATGAGGCATTTATTGTAATGACTTCCCCCTTAAAACACATCGGTCACTCATGCTACTCCCGCCTGAAAAGGCGACTGACATTACCTTGCGAACGACATCGAGTTTTATCACAAGGAGCCGTAACAATAAGGTAGAATGCAAACAGCTAACAGATTAGGACCATCCAAACAGTCATGGCATAACTAAATAGTAACGAAGCATATCAGCACAAAATTTAATTTTACAAAATTACGGTACTCTACACTATTTTTCAACGGCATTTCTATTCTCTCAAGACTTTTACTGTCACGTGGTACCAGTTTTTCAATATAGATGCTAAACCTTTCTACCGCCAAAGAACTAATTCGTTTTTTGTTTTTCTCTTTTGATTGCACAAAAGCTCGGCCAATCGAATTTTACAGGTAAATAACGCAAGTGTATTGCAATGAACGAGTCTTCAGTGAGGAAATGGCACATGATTTAAAGTAATCAAAGCAGAACTACTGTGCACGACAAAGACCGGAGTGGAAGTTCATCAATCGTTATGGAGGAGCTGAAAGCGAATGTTGATAAAATAATTAAGAAAATGAATACCGTACAAGACTTTTTGATGGAAAAGATCTTCCAACCTCAAAGTGCCAGTGACATATTGGCTCAGATCTTTGGCATTGAAAAACCGGTACCACGTGACAATAAATACCTTGATAGCGATGACGATTACGTTGAGAAATAGACTAACATACTATGACTTTGTTTACAAAGTTTTGTGTTGATATGTTACGTTATTATTTAGTTATGTCACGTCGCCTATTACTTTCTGGATGGCGCTCGTATTTTCGTTATCTATAAATTGAATAGACATTCTTTCTTCACGATGCAGGCTTTGCAGCTAGGCTAGCAAGCCTACAGAATACACCCCTGGTCTAGAGGCACATAATTAGATGAAGAGTTACTACAAAATATCCCAAAGAGAGAAAGAAAGTGACTCGAGATAGGGTTGTTGTTGATCACAAGCTTCAGTCAATACAGTTGTACTGATGATACAAGAAACTCACTGAAGTGGGAAAAATATTATGGCGGTATCCACAAGTCATCAGAAGCTTCCAAATCATGTGCGTTTGGATATTGGGGCTAAAAATCTGATGTGTTCCATTCACGTGACTTTCCCTACATCTCTGCAACAAATTGCTGTTAAAAAGCTTATACTTCTATTTATTTCACAATAATCAACAAAAAATAAACAAAAATATTCTTATTACCCGCTTCCTTGTAAGTAGGAACGAAATAAGGGAGTATCATAGGTTAAAGTGCCTGGTTGCTATGTGACTGAAGTTCCTTTATTTGTATGGACAGGAGTTGACAAATTCACGTATGAGAAAAGTTAGTTTTTCAAAGCTGAAACCAAAAAAAACCAGTAATATCTCTAAAACGATCAACTCCACGAAAAAAATGTATATAACATAATTTGTGTGTTTTAAGGTGCTCTACATTTTTTGTATGATAAGTTTTTGTCCCTTTCTTACAGTTTAGCAGTTATGTAAAATTCCGTAAAATTCAACCAGAATACAGTAGTCTACAGAGGCTATTCCCAAAAAATTCAAGATATACATTTTATTTCTCAGGTAAATATATTTAATATAGATATTTTAATCAAAATGTAAGAGCCATTTTTTAGAAAATAAAAATTTTAGAAAAAAGTTCCATGTAAAAGTAGTTTGCGGTGGGGGATTTTTCTCAAAATCTTCGTGTCACATCCCTGGAAGATACTGAACTTAAATACCAAGTTTGATATTTTAATTCAATATCGTGTTCACAGACACACGGACACACTGACACACGGATATACGGACACACACACGGACCTTTTTCTGAAAATATTTTATTTGGATACAGGTGACCCTAAAACATATATTTCCGGTGAAATCTCGGTATCGAATTTTTTGGTGGAGTGCAATACCTTCTCTATACACTATGTACATAGTACGTGTAGAGAAAGTAAAAATGTATATTTTTCAGAACTGTTAGTTTCCCCATTAGTGGGACGTTGTCTAATTTATTCTTGGCTCTCTCATAAGATAGAGTAGCAATTTCCATACTGAAGCTCAATATATAAGGTTTTTTGAAAGCAATGTGAGCTATTATAACGACATATTTATCACTTATAACAACCTTTTATTGCTCAGAAACTTTTTGTAATCATTGGGGTCATCTCCTTAGCTTGGGGCTAGAGCAGATGTTTGCCAAGCGGGAGACCTGGGTTCGATTCCCGGTACCGTTGGGAATTTTCCCCCGCTGGGAGACCTGATCCGGGGTGCACTCAGCCCCGTGAGGACCTTTGGGGGGCCAATTGAGGAGCTACTTAATGGAGAAGTAGCGGCTCCAGGTCAAGAGGACCGCATTAACCGGCCGGGAGGGATTGCACCTCATCCATGACGTCTGTCATGGACCGAGAAGGGGGTCGCAATTATTTTTCTTCTTTAGATAGAGTTTTCTCCTAAACAATTAAAGTAAGACCCTTCAGATTTTATAGTCACTGTAAAGCATTTTATTTGACATAGCTGGTGAAAGACTAAGAGATTTTCAATAGCAATTAAGAAAATAATTATATACGCTTTATTTTTAATTTTAGGCTATATATATATATATATATATATAGCCTAATCGACACGCCGACACAGAGGTAACATAATATTTGGTCGTCTCCTTAGTGCGATGGTAGCGCAGCTGCTTACCAAGCGGGAGACCTGGGTTCGATCCCCAGTACCGGCGTGTCGATTTTTTCCCCCGCTGGGAGACCTGGCCCGGGGTGCACTCAGCCTCGTAAGATCTCCTGGGCCAATAGAGGAGCTACTTGAGGAGTAGTAGCGGCTCCAGGTCATGAGGACTCGAAGCACTAATAACGTCTCACTGCACCCCATCCATGGCGTTTGCAGCGGCCGGGCGGTAGGCCAAGGTTCCCCGTGAGCTGTCGTGCCATGGAGTAATGACATAATATCTTTCACCGTCTGGCTAGAGCAATGCATGTTGCATATGTGAAAAAACAAATCACAGTTCTCTATATTATACGTTTTTAGAAAAGTGTACAATTTTTTTTTTGTTTATTGAAATATCAACAAGTTAGTAATTATTAACCTAATTTATGATTTCACTGTGGTTTTTTAAGCAAAATAAGTTTTGTAGGTGGTAAAATTGGCATTACAATTGTATAGTTTTCAAGTAACCTTAATAGATATTTGATTGAGGTTCAGAATGGGCGTTGCTGCTCTTCTGGAACACTGCTTACCGGTTCTATAAATATGAAATATCTAATTAGACCGAGGTCTAGTCCAATTAAAATTTCATAGTTGATTAACGAGACTCTAAATTTACTTTGCGCTTTAGAAACTAATATGAGTTGAATCGTAAAATGGGAAGCAATAACTTTAACTTATGAGAGAACACTTTTTAGGAAGCTAGAGTGAAAATTAAAATCACTTCTTTATTTCCAATACTGAATACAAGATGCACTAAGTAACGGAGAATGTCTCTGAAGATTTGAGACCCTTCTACATCTGTGTCCGGGCGTGCTGGGACTGTACCAGGCTTCTGGGACTTCCTCCTCCTCCCTCCATCATCGTCATCTAAATGTTTCCTCGCCTCCCTCCCTCCCCCACCTTTCCTACAAAAGGCTTTCTCATAAAGGCGAGGGTAATTGGGGCGAGTAATGAATAAATGAGTGGGTAAATTGTGGGAGGGGTCACGCTGACCACTCTGTGTATCCTTGTGGGACCCTCAAGGGTTTCTCAGACCCAGCACACTCCCTGAGCTAGTGCATGCATATAAAGTACAGTCTCGTTCCTTACTTTCATTTTCATACGCTGTTAGACGTTTAGCTGACCAACAATTTCTGTACTCAAAATTCAACCATAATCATTCCCAGGTAGATTAGAGTTTAATGTTAGTATATCTTCATCAACCGCGTTTAACACAGCTTTTAAGCATTTTATATGCTCAAAAACACAACATATACAAACGTTTGCCGTTTATTTTTCAACCTCCGATAGGCTATAAATAAAAAACAAGTTCATAAACAACAATTATTTTATTACTAAAAGGTTTGAACACTTATGGGTACTTTTCAACATAATCGCCGAACAAATTGAGACATTTATCATATTTGTGCGTAAGCTTTGCAATACCCGCTTCAAAAACTGTTGCCGCCATTGATTTCAAATGAGCATTGACGTTGTTTTGAAGATCTTCGTTGGTTTGAAAGTGCTGTCCTCCTAGCCTCGTCTTCAGTTCAGGGAAAAGGTGAAAGTCGCTGGGTGCCAGGTTGGGACTGTACAGCGGATGAACGAAAATGTCCCTTTGAAATTGTTCAAGGAGCCGATGGGTTGTGCCAGCAGGTGTGGACGAGCGTTGTCATGGATAAACACAATTCCTGAAGTCAGCATTCCTCTTCGTTTGTTCTGAATGACTCTCTGCAAACGTCGTAAAGTACGAAGATCTTCAAAACAACGTCATTGCTCTTTGAAATCATTGACGGCAACATTTTTTGAAGCGGGTATTAAAAGCTTGTACACTGGTACGATAAATGTCTCAATCTTTTCGGTGATTATGTTGAAAGGTAAATAAGTGCACAAAACTTTTAGTAATAAAATAATTGTTTTCTATGAACTTGTCTTTTATTTATAGCCTATCGGTGTTTAAAAAAAATCTCGTATAAGTAATATACCGAGAGCTTCAACATTTATCTTAAATTCGCGAGTAACTGGTTGTCTGTATATGTGAGTGTGTGAATATGTGTCTGTGCAGTACAGCTCAAAAAGAAAACGTCCTTTAAATATCAAACTTGATATTTAAGCACAAAGCTTCCCAGGATGCGACACGAAGATTTTCAAGAACATTTGGAAAATGTTTACTCTCTCAAAAATAGCTCTAACAATTTTGATTAAAATTTCTTGCATTTTAAGATATTTACATGACAAATAAAACTGTATCTTCAATTTTCTGGGAATAGCCTCTGAAGACATGTTTATTCTGGATGAATTTTGCATAACTGGTAAACCGTAAGTGGTAGACAAAAAAATATAGACCTCGTTAAAATACATTTTTTTTTTTTTTTTTTTTTTTTGCGGAGCTGACCGTTTTTTAAATATTTCTTGTTATTGGTTTCAGTTTTAAAATACTTATACCTTTTTCATAGGGAATTAGTCAACTCCTGTCTATACAAACAATGGAACTTCAATCACATGGCAACCAGCATTTAAAAGATTTGACTATCGCTTCAGCCTAGTGTATTCCCTTATTTCCCTCCTACTTACAAGGAGACAAGTAATAAGACACTTTCTAGTAATTTTGTTTCTAAGTTAGCCTTAAGTACATAGAAGAATAAGCTTTTTAATAATAATTTATTTCAGAGATAAAGAAAAACCAATGTGAACTGAACAATTAGATATTTCATTTGAAGAATCTTTAGTCCATTCTCGGGATCTTGATCTTCACATTTAGCATAAGAGTCCGTCGATCATTTCTGTGGTTTCTGATCTTTTCTTGCAAAATAATGTATTTAACATTTGACTTTTATTTAAAACAATGTATTATTTTCCTTTTGAGTTTCAGGGGAGTCGAAATGCCCTATCTTGTCAATGCTAAGGTTTGACCCATTATCTGAGTAACAATTTAACATAATGAGCTAAACTTATCAACTTACGAGGTACGTCCAGAAAGTAAGTTCCATTTGGTAATAAAATTAAATTGTGTACAAATACAGAATAATTATTTAATGCACAAAATTCTACAACTCTTAAACTACTTTTCCATATAACTGCCGAAATTTTGCAGGCATTTGTCATAGCGTGGCACAAGTTTTTGTATACCTTCTTCATAGAAGTTTGCCGCCTGTGGCTCAGTAAGAATCTTTGGTATCCAACGTAAGCAAAGTTTACGAAATTTCAGTTTTTCGGTAACAATTTCATGAATTAGTGATCGTGAGCATCGGGGAAATTCCATAGCGAGAGCACTAATTGTAAACTTGCGGTTTTCCTGGATCTTGTCATCAATCACGTGAACCAGTTCTTCTTTAACCAAAGATGGACGCCCACTTCGTTCTTCATCATGCACTTCACTACGTCCTTCATTGAACTGTCGGACCCATCTTTTCACCATTGAATCGCTCATCGCATTTTGTCCGTAAACTTCGCAAATTTGCCGATACATTTCAATTGGTCTCTCTCTCTTAGAATTTATAAAACGAATAACAGATCTGATTTCACAAGCGGCGGGATTTTCAAACAACACCGACATTGTAAACAAGCACAACAAAGCGTATGTGGCTGACAGCGATCTCAAAATGGCGCACGTTTCTTCTCCTTGATACAGAACGTCTACCGCGCATGTGCGGAACTGCGATCGCAGCGCTGCAGCGGAGATAAATTAAAACGGAACTTACTTTCTAGACGTACCTCGTATATTCAGCAATGCTTTTAATGTTGATTGATAGAAAATAAAATACTTCTGTTCATTGCAAGGAAAGGCATAATTATTAACATTTTATTGAAAAGTTATGCTTTTTAAATTAAAAAAATCTTATATGCTACATTCATATGACTTTCTCTACATCTCTGCAACAAATTATTGTTATAAAGCTAATGCTTCTATTTACTTAATGCTAATCGAGAAAAAATTAGCAGAAATAGTCTTATTACTTTCTCCCTTATAAGTACCATAGCTTAAGGTGATAGACAAAAGCTAGTTGCTATGTGACTGAAGTTCCTTTGTTTGCATGGACAGGAGTTGGAACATATTCCTGTATGAGAAAAGCATGTTTTTTAAAGCTGAAACCAATAACAAAGGATGTCTCAAAAACGATCAACTCCATGAAAAAACTGTATATAACATAAATTGTATGGTAAGTTTTTATCTATCTCTTACGGTTTAGCAGTTATGCAAAATTACGTAAAAATCATCATGAATAAAGAAGTCTTCAGAGGCTATTCACAGGAAAATCAAGATATACATATTATTTGTGAGGTAAATATTATTAATATACGATATTTTAATCAAAGTCCTTACAGCCATTTTTGAGAAAATCAAAATTTTCGGGAAAAGTTTCATGTAAAGGGTAGTTTGGGGTGGGGGATTTTTCTCAAAATGTTCATGTCGCACTCCTGGAAGATAGTAACCTTAAATTCCAAGTTTGGTACTTTACCGACTTTTCGTTTTTGACTTATTGGGTTCACAGATACACGGACCTTTTTCTGAAAATACTTTGTTCGGATACAAGGGACCCTAAAATGTATATTTCCGGTGAAATCTCGGAATCGAATTTTTGGGTGGAGTGCAATAGCTTCCCTATACACTATGTACATAGCACGTGTAGAGAAAGTACACATAAAAAAATAAATGAAAATCCTATTTCGACTCCCCTTAATCTATGAATAAATAATAAATACGAGGGCCGTTTTTTTTTCAACCTCCGATAGGCTATAACTAAAAGACAAGATTATAGAAAATAATTATTTTATTACTAAAAGTTTTGTACATTTTGGTTACTTTTCAACATAATCACCGAAAAGATTGAGACATTGTACCTGTCCACAAGCTTTGCAATACCCGCTTCAACAAATGTTCCCGCCAATGATTTCAAATGAGCATTGCGGAGAGCCATTCAAAACAAGCGAAGTGGAATGCTGAGGAATTGTGTTGATCCATGACAACGCTCGTCCACACACTGCTGGCACAATCCATCGGCTCCTTGAACAATTTCAATGGGACATTTCGATCATCCGCCATACAGTCCTGACCTGGCACCCAGCGACTTTCACCGTTTCTCTGAACTGCAGACGTGGCTAGGAGGACAGCACTATCAAACAAACGAAGATTTTCAATACAATGTCAATGCTCATTTGAAATCTTTGGCGGCAACATTTTTGAAGCGGGTATTGCAAAGCTTGTGCGCAGGTATGATAAATGTCTCAATTTTTTCGGTGATTATGTTGAAAAGTAACCATAACTGTACAAAACTTTTAGTAATAAAATAATCGTTTTCTATGAACTTGTCTTTTATTTATAGCCTATCGGAGGTTGAAAAAAAAGGCCCTCGTATATTGGCGCTTTTATCTAGGATAGTCCAGTCGTACACAAATGGAAGCTTTTGAGTAAACATTTAGCTAGACATGGGTTTTACGACGTGGTATTTAATGGACGGTATTTCTATTCCGGTAGAATTTGTGAATCTGGGTGTCGATACATAATAAGACAAAGCATACTGAAGACAGGGCGGCTGTTCGTGGGAAACAGGCTGTGCTGCGAAACGCAAACAAAACACTGCTAGTATCCGTATGGAAAACGGCCGGGAAACTCTCGCCGGATCTCCAACAATTCCCAGAGAACAGGAATTAACTGCCCTCTCTCCGTAGCAATGTTACAATGTAGCGGGGAAACTTGGCCATGCCATGATGAATGATAATTAGCGGAAGGAAAAGGGAGAGAGAGAGAGATGCAAAACTGTTGTGTACAGTCGAGTTATTGCTCTCTGCCCCAAACACTTGCTGATAAGGTCCCGTTAACGCTCTGTATACATGCTGCCGCCGAATATGTTTGCTGTGTCCGGGTGGCGTGGATCTGGTATCGGTCATGCAAATACAGCGACTCTCATTTTAGCGCAGCTACACTTGTGCAACACCAGGGTGCACTCAAGTCACCTTTAGTATTAAGCCCATGTCCCACGGTCAAAATTTGGTCCAAAATGTTTTATACAACGTGAACGTTGTGTACAATTTCTCCGTACCATTCCCACGGGAGTGTGTATTGGTCCAAATGTTTCTCGCATGCACATGAACAGCTGATAGAAAATGGTGGACGTTGATCCACAATTATTTACATTCCCTGTCGCAAGCTTAGGTTATGTATCTATTGCAAGAGCATATTATAATAGAAAGAAAAAATCAATAGAGAGGCGATGGTGGACTAGACCATGGCAGGTCAAGGAAGAGGTGTACTACAAAATGAACTCGTATCTGACCCTATAAACTATTTTAACTTAGAATGGACGAAAATTTATTTGGAAAGCTGCTGTCCTTTGTTGAGGCAAAAACCACTCGTCAAGACACAAATATGAGGCAGTCCATACCAGCAAATCAAAGATAGCGTTTTTATATTTTAATGAGAAAAGTTTAGACACAAGTAGATCTGATAACATACATTTGCAGGGGCTATAAATACCAAGGTCATTATTTCATAAATCTCTGCCGCACAAAAAAAAAAATATGTGTATTTCAACCATAACTCAGCTACTATAACCCTATTATTTAGGACAAAGTCTACAAGATACAGCAAAGTTTTACACAAACAATCACGTTGGTGGGAAGGAAGACCCAGTGCTAGCTGACATCTTATTACGTTTTTATCACCAGGTCGCTCATTGGTTGATTTCATACGTTTGGACCAAAAATTAGAAACCGCTGTATCCTATTGTAGCAAACTGGAATTGGACCAAAATATAGGACGGAAATTGTATACAATGAAATTATCCGTTGTCCCACGATCCAATTTGTAGTTTGAAGAGTATTGGACCAAAAGTTTGACCGTGGGACATTAGCTTTACAGGCTGCGTTTGTAAAATGAACACACAATCTGTCAACATCAGCACACAATATGTTAATATGCCGCAGAGTTTAAGGCGACAACGTAGTCTGAACATATGATATTTACACCTTAAGCGAGTTGAATTACCATTGCTCTTAAAGTATTCAATTGTTTTTCCAGAAATTTGTATGAATTGTTCTATAAATCATGGCATTTATTTCAAGTTGTTTGCATTGGTTACGTGGTTGAGTCTATTAAAGTATTTCATTTAGCAGAAAAGTAATAAAAGAAGCTACATTCACAATGAAATGCAAGTGTTGACGTAAGCATAAGCGCAGATGCAAGGAAACACCAAGCGTAAGCGCAACGCAAGAAGCTGGCACGGATTTCTAGATCCGCAAGTTACATGCGAATGTCCTCCAAGCGCTCCGGAAGTTACAAACTGAATAACATAACCAACAATATCACATAAGAAAATTCACTATATCTTTTACAAACAAATATGTTATAAAATTACATACTAACAACTGACGCTCGCGGCAGTGACGTCACAATAATTGCTCATTAAAAATTATTGAAAATAGCACAAGCATAGAGACTTCAGAAAGTGGTAAACCTACACATTTAATGAACTAAGAATGATCTCTCTGCGTCTTCGATTTATGAGAACCAAGAAATGTCTTGATGGAATGGAGATTACGTTGAGAAATAGAGTAAGGTATTACTGTAATTTTGCAAATAAAGTTTTGTGTTGATAACTTTCAGTTATTATTTAGTTATGCCAATTCGTGTGTTACTTTATGGATTGCCCTCGTAAATCTGACTAATTCAAAGCAATGCTCACAATCACAAGACCAGCATCTAAAAGAAATGTAACGTGTAATTAATAAACTAGTTTCTATAACAGCAACTTGCTATTTGAAACAATTTCATACCTGAAGTGGTCGACCTAAGTATCTCTTACGTTTAGGTTACCAATTCAAAAAAAATCTGATGTGTACCATTCACATGACTTTCTCTATATCCCTGCAACAAATTATTCTTAAAAAACTTATACTTCTATTTACTTTCTTCCTTGCAAGTAGAAGCAAAATAAGAGACTACTATAGGTTAAAGTGATAGTCAAAAGCTGGTTACTATATCAATGAAGTTCCTTTGTTTATATGGATAGGAGTTGACAAGTTCCTGTATGAGAAAAGTATAAGTTTTTCATAGCAGAAACCAAAAATAAGGAATGTCTCAAAAACGACGTACTCACGAAAAAACTGTATATAACATAAATTGTCTGTTTTAACGTGCTCTACATTTTTTGTGCAGTAAGCTTTTGCCCATCTCTTACGGTTTAGCAGTTATTCAAAATTCAGTAAAATTTATCCAGAATAAACTACTCTTCAGAGACTATTCCCAGAAAATTCAAAATATACATTTTATTTTTCAGACAAATATATTTAATATACGAAGTTTTAATCAAATTGTTAGAGCCATTTTTTGATAAAATCAACATTTTCGAAAAAAGTTACATGTAAAGGGTAGTTTGGAGTGGGGAGATTTTTCTCAAAATCTTCGTGTCGCATCCCTGGAACATACTAAACATAATACCAAGTTTGGTATTTTACCGTTCGTTTTTGAGTTATCGTGTTCACAGACACACGGACACGCGGATACACGGACACACACACGGACCTTTTTCCGTGCTTTTTTTAGATAAAGGGGATCCTAAAACATATATTTCCGGTGAAATTTCGGTATCGAATTTTTTGGTGGAGTGCAATACATTCTCTATACACTATGTACATAGTGCCTGTAGAGAAAGTAAAAAATGGATCCCTTCCCCCGAACCGAGGAAAAATGGTCAGGAAGCCCTAACCCATTGAAGTTAAAAATAAGACGAGATGTTATAACAATGATTATCCTAAAGCAGAATTACAAGCTTGGACTTTTATTTATGGACACTCTTTAACTGCTGTGGTTCTTACCGTCCCATTCTATACTGGGCGTGAAAGACAGCTTAAGTTTACTCAGAGGCCTCTCTATCAGGCTTGAGGTTCTTTTGCGTTCCGTAAATCAACGACACGGGACCAACGGCTTTACATCCCTTCGGAAGGAAGTATGTTCACACCCGAAAAAATTAATCGTCCTCCGCCGGTTTTGTAAAGTTGGGAGAAGAAGATGGTAGAGTAAATGATAAATAATATTTTAATAATTGGCTTATTATTTAGTCACATTTTCAAATGGGATATCCTCAATAAAAAAACTTGTGATTCATATTATAATATATAAACCTTTATGGCAGCATAGTGACTGCAAGAAGCTGCAAATAATTAATAAGCTAATATAAAGAAAATAAATAGCTAAAATATACATGTTATTATCAGATTATGCTAATTTAGGTTTAGAATGGAGTTGAATGCGAAAAGATGGAACTGTCGGTGGGAAAGAGAAATCGCTCGCAACCTCTTTTGAACTAGAGTTACGTAGGGGAAGGGGCTTTGAAATATACAAAAGAACGTCTTTGAGCTAAAAAGACAGAACGCAAGCGTTTGGAATGACAATCACAGGAATGCGAAAGTTACTCTGAAGTTAGCAGCCAAATGGAAATGCAAAATTGTTAATCATTGGTTCATGAAAACAGACACCACTAAACGCGCCAATCAGAGCCCACTTTTAATGCTTCAGCAGAACAGCAGTGTTTATATACATATATTAAACACGAGTTTTTCTTTTGTTCTACACATATTGTCACGACAGTTATTTACGAAAAAAACTTCATCTACTTCATGATATATGTTAGCAGAATTGTTTTCTTGTAATTAGAAGGGAAAAAAATTGGTGTGTTCCATTCACATGACCTTTCTCTATATATCTGCCACAAATTATTATTACAAAGTTTATACTTCTATTTACTTTATGTTAATCGAGAAACAATTAGTAGAAATTATCTTATTACTTGCTTCCTTATAAGTATACATTTTCTTTGTGAGGTATATATATTTAATATAGGATATTTTAATAAAAATCGTTAGAGCCATTTTTAAAAAAATAACAAATTTCAAAAAAAGTTCAATGTGAAGGGTAGTTGGGAGTGGGGGGATTTTATTGAAAATCCTCGTGTCGCATCCTTAAATACCAAGTTTGGTATTCAACGGTCTTTTCGTCCACAGACACACACACACACACGGGCCTTTCTCTAAAAATGTTTTTTTTTTTTTTTTTTTTGGATTCAGCGGGCCCAAAACATGTATTTCCGGTGAAATCTCGTTATCGAATGTTTGGATGGAATGCAATGCCTTCTGTATACACTATGTACATAGTACGTGTAGCGAAAGTAAAAAAGTATTAGACATAAATTGAGTGCTTCAATGCGATTTTTTTTTTCGCGTAGGTTTTTGTCTATCTCTTACGGTCTACTACCTCTGCAAAATTCCTCAAGAATAATGAGGTCTTCAGAGACTATTTCCAGAAAATTCAAGATATACGTTTTATTGGCGGTGTAAATATTTTTAAGATGTAGTATTTTAATCAAAACCTTTAGCACCGCTTTTGAGAAAATCAAATTTTCGAAATGTTTTCCATGTAAACGGTAGTTTGGGGAGGGGAAGGTTTTTATCAAAATCTTGTGAAGCATTCTTGAAGATACTAAACTTTAACACCAAGTTGGTATTTTACCGACTTTTCGTTTTTGAGTTATCGTGTTAACAGACAAACGGACACACACGGACCTTTTTCTAATTTTTTTGGATACAGGGGACTCTATCTTAGTATCAAATTTTTGAGTGGAATGCAACGCCTTCTCTGTACATTATGTAATAGTACATTTGGAGAAAGTAAAATTGGTGATTCGCGAAATCTGCAAGTTCTCTTGTAAGCGAACGCGCAGGAAGTCCAGTTTCAGCTAGGATTTTCTTAGATATCCAAGTGTATAATGATTTTTACTTTCTCTATACGTACTATGTATATAGTGTATAGAGAAGGTATATGTTTTAGGATCCCTTGTATCCAAATAAAGTATTTTCAGAAAAAGGTCCATGTGTGTGTGTGTGAGTGTGTGTGTGTGTGTGTGTGTGTGTGTGTGTGTGTGTGTGTGTGTGTGTGAACACGATAACTCAAAAACGAAAAGTTGGTAAAACACTAAATTTGGTATTTAAATTTACTATTTTCCAAGACTGCGACACGAAGATTTTGAGAAAAATCTGCCCACCACAAACTACCCATTACACGGAAAAAAATTCGAAAATGTTGTTTTTCTCAAAAATGGCTCTAACGATTTCGATTAAAATTTCATATATTAAAGATATTTACCTAACAAACGAAATGTATATTTATGGGAATAGTCTCTGAAGACTACTTTATTCTGGATGAATTTTACGGGATTTTCCATAACTGCTAAACCATAAGAGTTGTACAAAAACTTACCACACAAAAAATATAGAGTACATTGAAACACACATATATGTTATACACACTTTTTTCGTGGAATTGATCGTCTCTAAGATATTCCTTGTTTTTTGTTTCAGCTTTGAAAAACATACTTTACTCATGCAGGAATTTTTCAGCTCCTGTCCATACAAACAAAGGAACATCAGTTTCACAGCAACCAGCTTTTGACTATCACTTTAACCTATAGTACTCCCTTATTCCGCTTCTACTTAAAAATCTGATGTGTACCATTCACATGACTTTCTCCATATCCCTGCAACAAATAATTCTTAAAAAGCTTATACTTTTATTTACTTTCTGCTAATCAGAAAAAAATAGCATAAATAGTCTTATTACTCGCTTCCTTGTAAATAGAAGCGAAATAAGGGACAACTGTAGGTTAAAGTGATAGTGAAAAGCCGGTTGCTATGTCAATGAAGTTCCTTTGTCTATATGGATAGGAGTTGACAAGTTCCTGTATGAGAAAAGTATACGTTTTTCATAGCAGAAACCAAAAATAAGCAATGTCACAAAAACGACGAACTCCACGAAAAAAATGTATATATAACAGAAATTGTGTGTTTTAATGTGCTCTACATTGTTTGTGTAGTAAGTTTTTGTCCATCTCTTACGGTTTAGCAGTTATTCAAAATTTACTAAAATTCATTCAGAATAAACTACTCTTCAGAGGCTATTCCCAGAAAATTCAAGATATACATTTTATTTGTCAGGTAAATACGTTTAATATACGAAATTTTAATCAAAATCGTCAGAGCTATTTTTGAGAAAATCAACATTTTGGAAAAAAGTTCCACGTAAAGGGTAGTTGGGGGTGGGGGGATTTTTCTCAAAATCTTCGTGACGCATTCCTGGAAGATACTAAACTTAAATACCATGTTTGGTATTTTACCGACTTTTCGTTTTTGAGTTATCGTGTTCACAGACACACGGACACACGGACACACACACACACACACGGACCTTTTTGTGAAAATGCTTTTTTTGGATATTGGGGACCCTAAAACATATATTTCCGGTGAAATCTCGGTATCGAATTTTTTGGTAGAGTGCAATACTTTCTCTATACACTATGTACATAGTGCGTATGGAGAAAGTAAAAAGACTACTTCTGCTAATTTTTTCTCGATTAGATTGAAGTGAATAAGAACTTAAGCTTTTTAACAATAATTTGTTGCAGAGATGTAGGGAAAGTCAATTGAATGGAACACATCAGATTTTTATTATTATGTTGGTAAACATTTGAAATAAATAAATACTCAAACTAGTATATTATTAATCTGTTATTTATGAAATAATTCCTTTTATCGATCACGCCGTCCCTAAGGAACACTTGCTTCGAGCCCAGCTAAACGGAGCAAATATAAATAATATTAGATAAGGTAACAAGTGGCATTCCCGTATCTGTGAGAAATTATATGAATAACTGCACATTTATTTCTGGACTTGTACTGTATTTAAGGGTCTGAAAAATTCATAAAATGTAGCTTAATCAATGTTTGGATAAGAATTTCGTTTCGTAATCGGCTTACCCTCCCCGTATTTTATAAGACTGCCCCCCCCCCTAAGACGTACTAGCCAATGCCTAGGAGTCAGAAGCCTGTCGGGGAGCCAACGGCACGATACCACAGAATGGAGAACGCGTTACGAGGGGTCCGCCCGTCGTCAGGCATGTAATCGAAATTGATGATAGGAAAGATGGTGATGGAGCAATTGGTGGAATGGGTAGTCGCCCTCCATGGTGTAATGGTTACAATGCTAACTTCATATACCCAAGGTCGCGGGTTCAAACCCGGCAGGGGACGATGGACGTTTTCGGGCGTAAAAATCCGCAGCATGGCTTCCTTCGGAAGGGAAGTAAAGCCGTTGGTCCCGTGTCATAGATTTACGGCACGAAAATGAACCTCAAGCCTGGTAGAGAGGCCTCTGTGCAAAATTTGGCGGTCTTTCACGCCCAGTATAGAATGGAACGCTGAGAACCACAGCAGTTAAAGAGCGTCCATAAATAACACGCCATTTTTGGTGAAATGAGTGGTGTGGGAAAATCCGCTCAGACTCCGCTTTGTCCACCACAAATCCCACATGTGGGCGCTTGGAATCGAACCTGGGCCTCCAAGGTGAGGCGAGCGGTCTTATTATTCAACCTATCGCCCCTTCGATAAATATACTTCACTTTAATAAGTACAGTTCTCAATAATTGGCTCCGATAATGTAACTTTAATAATGTTCACAAATTTAGACAACAAAAATAGCACTTAGATCCTCCTCTCTGATCAAGTGGCCAGCCAGAAGTCCCGGTTTCGATTTCCGACTGCGGCAGAACATTTTTATTTAACCAGAATTATTCTTTATTTGCCACAGAGTCTGCAAGTATGAATGTGAGATTGAATGGGTGTGTGTTTATTAGTATAAAACCGAAAAAACAACGTTAAGAAACCTACAGTTCAGCGAAATAAACAACAGCAGTTATTTTTCAAGCAAAGACCCCGATATGACCATAGAAGCTAAAGGGGCCTACACAATAGACATTTAGGTATGTTGTATATAACTGAACTGCTTTACACCCAGTATAATCACCTAATGTGTTAGAATCATTAAACAAGATGGGAATTAAACATAATAGTTTTACTTTCTCTAGCCCCATATGTACAATGTACATAGGGATAGAGAAGTATTGTATTCCACCCACATATTCAATACCGAGATTTCACCGGAAATACATGTTTTAGGACCCCTGTATCCAAAGAAAGCATTTTCAGAAAAAGGTCCGTGTGTGTGTGTGTGTGTCCGTGTGTCTGTGAACACGATAACTCAAAAACGAAAAGTAGCTAACATACCAAACTTGGTATTTAAGTTTAGTATGTTCCAGGGATGCGACACGAAGATTTTGAAAAAAATCCCCCCACTCCAAACTACCCTTTACTACCCTTGATTTTCTTAAAAATTGCTGTAACGATTTTCATTAAAATATCATACATTAAAGATATTTACCTAACAAATAAAATTTATATCTTGAATTTTCTGGGAATAGCTTCTAAAGACCAGTTTATTCTGGATGAATTTTGCTTAATTTGGCATAACTTGTAAACCGTAAGAGATAGACAAAAACTTACTATACAAGAAATGTAGGTCTTGTTAAAATACACAAGTTATGGCATATACATTTTTCTCGTGGAGCTTACCGTTTTCGAGGTGTTCATTGTTATTAGTTTCAGTTGTGAAGTACCTATACTTTTCTCAGGGGGAGTGTCCATTTTTATTTTGTTCTACTCCCGGCCAAGAAAGAAGCGATTTGTAATGACAATTCGCATAACGACAGCTTTTAAAACATTTGACTGTTGGTTTAGCCTGTGTATTCCCTTATTTTCTTCCTACTTATATGGAACTAAATAATAACATTGTGCTAATGAGTACCACGATTAGCAAGATGCAGAAAGAAGAAGAATCTTACGTACGAAGTTCGTAGAACAGCTAGAGAAAGTCATGTGTGTGTAACACATCAGATTTTTAACATTTATTGTCTTAGCAACAAAATTAATAATATAAAGCTATAATATTATAAAGTTAATATAGTAGCTAGCCCTCAGAGAACTGTTGTGCTTCTAACCTTAATAGAAATAAGGGCATAAAGCTGATTTAAAATAGTTAAATATTAATCTTATGGTAGCACCTAAAACTAGTTAGTTCTGTGCTCATGAAACATCCTTATTAGCTCTTAAACTTAAAATGTTATACACTCGTATCTGCTCTTCTAATGGCTGTAGTTATTCCATACCAGCTAAACTCCGTTAAGTTAAATATTTCGAAATAACAGAGGGACAGCATTTTCATTGGTATAAAACAAACAGAACCAGCTTGGGCGCACACCAAGGTTAAAGAGCAACTTTTTTTTTTTCTTTCTTTAAATACAGTATACACTACTTTTATTTACCTATTCTTTTTACCTTGCTTTTCTGTATTATTACTGGATTGCTGTTTTCTTACTTTTACAACACACACATATAACACCCATGCCCAAGGCGGGACTCGAACATCACTCGCAATGGCTATGGGTCCTACCTGCAACATGCAACACAGCGCAGCATTGAGGGCAAGCTATCCTCACAGCTGAATCAGTGATGGCCATGAAATACCAGCACCCAGGTATAGTAGTATAAGTCTTGCCCATTGACGTTTTGGTTATTACTAGGGATGTCATTTTTACTTTCTCTACACGTACTATATACATAGTGTATAGAGAAGGTATTGTATTCCACCCAAAAATTCCATACCGAGATTTTACCGGAAATACATGTTTTGCTTCCCTTGAATCCAAAGAAAGCATTTCTAGAAAAAGGCTCGTGTGTATGTGTGTGCGTGCGACTCTGCTCAGAAACGAAAAGTCCGTTAAGTACCAAACTTGGTATTTAAGTTCAGTATCTTACAAGGATGCGATAAGAAGATTTTCATGAAAATCCCCCACCCTCAACTACTCTTTAAATGAAAAAAAAATTCAACTGTTTTTTATTTTCTCAAAAATGGCTCTGACGATTAAAATCAAAATATCGTATATTAAAGATATTTACATCACAAATAAAATGCAAATCTTCAATTTTCTGGGAATATCCTCTGAAGACATCTTTATTCTAAATGAGTTTTGCCGATTTTGCATAACTGATAAACCGTAAGCGATAGACAAAAACTTACTACACAAAATATTTAGAGCTCATTAAAACACACAATTTATGCTATATGCATTTTTTCCTGGAGTTGACGTTTTTAAGATATTCCTTGTTATTGACTTTAGTTTCAAAATATCTAATACTTTTTTCATATGGGAACTTGTCAACATCTGGCTACACAAAGAATCGGGTTCTATTCCATAGCAACCATATTTTAAAAGATTTGACTGTCAGTTTAGCCTAGTGTATTCCCTTGTTTCCCTTATACCTATAAGGAACTAAGTAATAAAAGCGTTTGTGTTAATATTTATCTCGATTAGGATGAGGTATATATAAGAATAAACTTATTAATAACAATTTGTTACAGACAAGTAGAGAAAGTCATGTGAATGGATCACATCGGATTATTTTTTTATTGTTTCATTTATATAGCCCCCTGTAAGGTCATATCGAGGGTTTTGTATTAAAAACAAATCGTCTGTTGGTTCTTTACTCTCACATATATACTTCCAGACTCTGTGGGGGATAGAAAATAATTCTGATTAAAGAAAATTTCCCCACCACAACCAGGAATCGAACCCGGGACGTCTTAGTGAGAAGTGAGCTTGCGCACCACTTGACCACGGAGGCAGTCCAATGAGGTAACTGTTTGAGATTCGAAAAATATTTCAGCGATTTCAATAACAGTGTTTTGCAGCTGTTACTAATACATTTAAATGTTGTGTTTTACATTCACTGTGATATTTTGAAGCGCTCTGCGCCGCGTGTAAAATCACTTCTTCAGAAAGCGGATGTTATTATTCAGTATGCTGCAGGCGAACACGGATTCGCAACAATTACATCGAGCTTCACTACCGGTCAGCGTTTATTATTTTTTAAACCTCCTTTTTCGCTGCATTTGTTATTATTAATCGCTTAATTCCAGAGAGCGCTTTCGTTTTTGCTAGCTGAGAAAATTAAATTCAGCAGGATATTAGCTAATTGGTAGCTATGGTACCCCTATCAAGAAACATCTGGTTTTCAGTTGGGCAAATTTAATATTAACACGAAGTTGGCAATATGTGAAGACATTTAATCCAACGGGGTGCAAAAGTCTGCTTGCAACAATCAGCCCTTTCGTGTATACACGCGCTCTCGTAAACAGCGCTATTTTTATTTGCTTTTTCCTCTCTCTTCCTTTCCCATCACTCTAACGCTCACAAACAAAACACACACGCCGGCGCTAAACGGAAAAGCAACGCCCCCTAAAAGTGTGGACAACAGTACCAGCTAAACCAATTAGGACATTATTTAGGTTCGCAATAGCCTGCTGTCCTGCCACTCACCCCCCCCCCCCCCCCGCGCCCGCGTCGGCAAAAACAACACATCAGCTCTCTACTATTCTACCCGCAAAAAAACGGCTTTCATTCTTTTTATTCTCCATCCCCCTACCAAAAATGTACTAATTTCAATCAGATATGCATTGATTGCTGAGCGTTGCAATCGATATTTAGTTTAATTACCGATCAAGCCACGCTGTAATGTATCGAGTACTGTTAAATTGTTCTTATATTCCATTCGTAAAAGGACCAAACATTTCCTCCATGCCTAGTATTAATAGGCCTTGCCCCGCTTTATAAATGAGCCGGCACTTGTTTCTGTTTCACAAATTAGCCGGCAGGTGGCGAGTGGAGTGCCACTGCTGACATCTGATGGGGAATATATGAACCAGTGTCCAGACATCTCTTATCCATTACCTTCGTTAGTAAACTGCAATGCTGCAGTATATCTATATACACGATTCGGGGTGTAAGAGCCATTAGCCCGCACAGTCAGTACCATGGCGTCCTACCACTAATGTACCCCATGCAAAATCATTAATATTGCATTATCTAGACATTAAGCTATGAAACAAACAGGAAAAGATTCAGTCAAACGCATTACACCGCGTTCTCTTTTCCTTCCACCGCCGCCACAACGTAATGCATGACGGGCCAAAGAGCAAGCTATCTTTGATGCCAAATGTTTAACAGTCCATTATCAACGTTCGTCGATCAAACGCGCAAAGATGGAAAAGAAAACTGGCATTCTTTTCATCAACATCAATGGAGCTTCATAAACGTTGCTAATTGTCTTTCTAATAGATGCCAGATTTCGTCCTCAAGGATGCATACTGATTATAAAAACACTGTGTTAAATATTCTGGTTAGAAATTACGTTATTTGGATTAAATATAAGTTACAATCTATTTATAAGACGTAGGCAGTCAACAATCATATATATAGTCGCCCTCCGTGGTGTAATGGTTACCATGCTGACTTCATATACCCAAGATCGCGGGTTCAAACCCGGCGGAGGACGATGGATTTTTTCGGGTGTAAAAATCCTTAGCATGGCTTCCTTCGGAAGGGAAGTAAAGCTGTGGGTCCCGTGTCGTAGATTTACGGCACGTAAAAGAACCTCAAGCTTGATAGAGAGGCCTCTGAGCAAAATTAAGCGGTCTTTCACGCCCAATTTAGAATGCGACGCTGAGAACCACAGTAGTTAAAGAGCGTCCATAAATAACATGCCATTTATATATATGGACCACGCCGTAGCCGAATGGTTAGACCACTCGTCTCTCACCTAGACGGCCGGGGCTCGATCCCAAGCGACCGCAAGTGAGATTTGTGGTTGACAAAACGGTGCTGGGGCGGGTTTTCTCCGGGTACTCCGGTTTCCCCCGCCATCGCATTCCACCGGTGCCCTATCATCATTCATGTATCATCAGTGTCACCGCCTGTGGTGCCATAAGTAGTTAAAGAGGGCGTTAAACACTACCAAAAAAAACAATAATATAAGCATCTCTAGTTTTGTTGTTTACTTACAGTTTTTTACTTTCTCTACACGAACTATGTAGAAAGTGTATAGAGAAGGTATTGTATTCCACCCAAAAATTCTATATCGAGATTTCACCGGAAATACATGTTTTGGGTGCCCCTGAATAAAGAAAAAAGCATTTTCAGAAAAAAGGTTCGTGTGTGTGTGTCTGTGTGTCTATGTGTGTGACTGTACACAACATAGCTCAAAAACGAAGAGACCGTTGCATACTAAACTTGGTATTTATGTTTGGTATCTTCCTAGGATGCGACACGAAGATTTTCAGAAAAATCACTCGACCCCAACTACCATTTACATGGAACTTTTTTCGTAAATTTTGATTTTCTCATATATTACATATATTTATATGACAAACAAAATGTATATGTTGGATTTTCTAGGAATAGCCTCTGAAGACTACTTTATTCTGGATGAATTGAACGGAATTTTGCATAACTGCTAAACAGTAAGAGATGTACAAAAACTTACCACACAAAAAATGTAGAGCACTTTAAAACACAGAATTTATGTTACTTGCATTTTTTCGTGGAGCTGATCATTTTTCAGATATTCCTTGTTTTTGGTTTCAGCTTTATAAAATTTACTTTTCTCATACAGAAGTTTGTCAACTCCTGTCCATACAAACAAAGGAGCTTCAGTCACCTAGCAACCAACTTTTGACTATAGCTTTAAGCTAAGGTATTTCGCTTCTACAAGTAATAAGTCTATTTCTGCTAACTTTTTCTCGATTAGCATGGAGTAAATAGAAGCATAAGCTTTTTAACAATAATATATTACAGAGATGTAGAGAAAGCTATGTGAATGGAGCACATCACGTGTTTTTCTCGGTAACTTATGTATAATTTTGTACCTAAGTTTAGCATCTACCAATATTTGCCAAGGAAGATTTTCAAGAAAACCTCCCTAACCGCAACTATCCTTTACAAGGAACTTTTATCAACTTTAATCAAAATCTTTAGAGATATTTTTGAGAAAATCAACATTTTCGAAAAAAGTTCCATGTAAAGGGTAGTTGGGGGTGGGAGGATTTCCTTGAAAATCTTCGTGTCGCATCCTTGGAAGAAAGCAAACCTAAATACCAAGTTTGGTACTCAGCGGTCTTTTCGTTTTTGAGTTATGCGGTCCACAGACACACACACACAGACACACACACAGACACACACGGACCTTTTTGTAAAAATGCTTGTTTTGGATTCAGGGGCACCCAAAACATGCATTTCTGGTGAAACCCCGTTATCAATTGTTGGGTGGACTGCAATTACCTTCTCTATACACTATGTACATAGCACGTGTAGAGAAAGTAAAGATCTGTTTAACTTATCGATGCAACAAAAAGAAAGTTTGTGTGTGCGTGTGTGTGTATGTGTGTGTGTGTGTGTCTGTGGACAGTACAGCTCAAAAAAGAAAAATACCGTTGAATACCAAACTTGGTATTTAAGTTTGGTATCTTCCAAGGATGCCACACGAAGATTTTCTAGAAAATCCCACACCCCCAACTACCCTTTACATGGAACATTTTTCGAAAATTTTGCTTTTCTTAAAAATGGCTGTTTTGATTAAAATACCGTATGTTAAAGATATTTAGCTTACAAATAAAATGTATATCTTGAATTTTCTGGGAATAGCCTCTAAAGACTACTTGATTCTGGATGAATTTTACGGATATTTGTATAACTGCTAAACCGTAAGAGATGGACAAAACCTTACCACAGGAAAAATATAGATCACGTTAAAAGACATAATTTATATAACATACATTTTTTCGTGGAGTTGATCGTTTTTTAGGTATTCCTTGTTTTTCGTTTCAGCTTTGAAAAACTTAACCTTTTCTCATACAGGAATTTGTCTATATAAACAAAGGATCTTCAGTCACATAGCAACCAGCTTTTGACTATCATTTTAACCTATGATGCTCCCTTATTTCGCTTCTACTTACAAGGAAGCAAGTAATAAGACTATTTCTGCTAATTTTTTCTCGATTAGCTTGAAGTAAATAGAGGCATACGCTTTTTAACAATAATTTGTTTCAGTGATGTAGAGATATTCATGTGAATGGAACACATCTAATTTGGGGGGGGGGTAAAGAAGACAAGATTTACTCTGCACCAGTTTGAAGATCGATAATTTTATGAGAAAACTAATGCGTCTATGCTCACATATTGTTTATATTATTCACTGGCCGTGTCATGCAGACTCATACACCTGTCTTTAAAATGCATGACTCATAAAAGACACATCATGAATATGTATCACAGAAAGTGTATGGCAGCGCGCAACTGTTTAATAATCTTCAAATTATACATTCATTTCTCAATTCCAAATCATTAAATTTATACCTCAATGTGAATGGAGTTTAATGAGTTGCAGCAGGTGAGGAATCGTTTTTAACGTTACTAAATTTCCAAAACTTTGAGATTGACCCAATTATTCAATTTAAACTGATGTATACTTTGACTTGCACGAATGTGTCAAATGAATTTTTTAGTATTTAGTAATGACACAAGGTCTGTAAAGCCTGATGCTTTGATATTTTACACTCTAGTACATAATTGTACATTTTGCATTGGAAATTCTATAGCATATTTGTAAATATATATTTTAATTTGTTGACATTTATGAAGAGTACATAACACAATAGTCATATTTTAATTTTATTTAATTACTATACTAACTATTATGTCAGTAATTAGAAAACTTTCATCTGGCATTACATCAGTGTTACACATAAAGAAATTATATTTTCATATACATTTTAACACTAATTTTGACACTCTTTGCTTTTATGTGCATGCAAAAAAAAAATAGTACATATACTTTTATAGAGCACATTAAGTATAGTGCAGTGGCGTACAGGCGTCAAAAGCAAATGGTGTGATTATATGTCTATTCTGCTGTTTTTGTAACCCATGCTTTTAGCACTAGAGCTTTATACATTTGTTTTCGTAGTATATAAACATATGTATGCCTTAACAAGTTCTATGTTTAGTGGCTTCATGGTCTAAACGAACCTACAGGATTCTTGTTAAAAAGCTTATTCTTCTATTTACTTCATGCTAATCGAGAAAAAATCAGTAGAAATAGTCTTATTACTTGTTTCCTATGTGTCTGAAGTTCCTTTGTTTGTATGGACACGAGTTGACAAATTCCTGAAACTTGAAAAGTAAGTTTCTTAAAGCTAAAACTAATAACAAGGAATATCTCAAAAACCATCAACGCCACGAAAAAATGTATATGATATAAATTGTGTTTCAACGTATTCTACTTTTTTGTGGTAAGTTTTTCTCCATCTCATATAGTTTAGCAAACTTCTGTAAAATCATCCAGAATAAAGCAGTCTTCAGAAGCTATTCCTAGAAAATCCAAGATACATATTTTATTTCTCATGTAAATATATTTCATATACGATATTTTAATCAAACTTTTTAGAGCCATTTTTGAGAAAGTGCACAATTTTCGAAAAAAAGTTCCAAGTAAAGGGTAGTTGAGGGTGGGGTATTTTCTTGAAAATCCTCGTGTCACATCTTTGGAAAATACTAAACTTAAATACCAAGTTTGCTATTTAAGGGTATTTTCGTTTTTGAGCTATGCTATCCAAATATGCACACCACACACAGCCACAAGGGCCTTTTCCAAAAATGCTTTTTCTGGATTCAGGGGGACCCAAAACATGTATTTCCGGTGAAACCTGGGTGCATTTGGGTGTATCACTATAACTACTCTATACACTATGTGCATAGTATGTGTAGAGAAAGTAAGAAGCTCATTTTCTGATGTGAACTCAATGCTCCACTTCTTGTTTCATCCATACCATCTAGAAAACGTTTGTTAAAAAGTTTACACTTTCATTTTCAAATCTCAGAAACCTTTCTGAATCACTGGGAATAATATCTCTTCCCTTATTGTGGCTCTTACCGGTGTGTAGGTAAAAATGCTGCCATACTTCGAGCTACTTTTAATAGTCAACTCCACAGCAAACTTAAAACTATTTCAGAAAATACTTAACTCAACAATTAATCACTGAATCTTATTGAATCAAATTTTAAGTATTTGCTGAAAAAGCTAATAATTACTGAACAATTAAATGTAATAAATTATCAGTAATCAGTAAAGCGTGAACTGCAAGTAATTACTTGTGGTCTATTCAATTTGTTATCAGTATTGACTTAAAATAATGCAAGCAAAATAGTTTACTGACTTATTCAACTGACCCAGTGTCTCAAATTAATGTAAGTAAAATATTTTACTGACTTTTATTGAACTGACCCAATGACTTGAATTAATGTAAGTAAATAGTTTACTGACTTTTATTCAACTGGCCCAATGACTTGAATTAATGTAAGTAAATAGTTTACTGACTTTTATTCAACTGGCCCAATGACTTGAATTAATGTAAGTAAATAGTTTACTGACTTTTATTCAACTGGCCCAATGACTTGAGTTAATGTAAGTAAATAGTTTACTGACTTTTATTCAAATGACCCAATGACTTTAATTAATGTAAGTAAATAGTTTACTGACTTTTATTCAAATGACCCAATGACTTGAGTTAATGTAAGTAAATAGTTTACTGACTTTCATTCGACTGACTCATTGAATAATTGAGAGACAATTTAAAAGCCATTTCTTGTTGGTGAATACACGCCCTTTAGTCTATGTACAAGCAGATTTTATCACCGTGAACCTGCCTAACATACTTCAAGAGCTGTAAAGAAACAAAGTGAATGGCTTAAGCGGGGATTCCTGACTTTTCTTGTGAAGGGAATACGTCATATTTACACATAATGAAAATGAAACAACAGATGTCACTAGTAGTCTATTCTGCCCGTCAGCATAGTTTCAACTGGAATATTGTCTGACCCTGCATATTTCTGTGGGATATATTTAATCACCTGCAGGTAGTTTTCAAAGTTTTGCTATCTCAAAATGAATCATTGCTATACTTTTTATAAGTTTAACAACTTTTTATTTTGTTTCAACATTGTAACTTCAGCTTATAAATCTTCCGTGTTGACAAGTTCAACGGATCAGACCTCAACAAGGTCACGACTGTTATAAACAAAAAATCTTGGGTGCTTCATTGAATCTTTAAAACAAATTATTTTTAAAAAGCTTATATTTCTATTTATTTCATGCTAATTGAGAAAATATTAGTAGAAATAGGCTTATTAGTAGCTTTCTTGTAAGTAGAAGCGAAATAAGGGATTAGCATAGGTTAAAGTGAAAGTCAAAACCTGGTTGCTATGAGACTGAAGTTCCTTTGTTTGAATGGACAGGAGTAGACAAATTCCTGTATGAGTTTTTCAAAGCTGAAACCAAAAACAAGGGATATCTAAAAACGATCAGCTCCACGAGAAAAATGTATATAAAATAAATTGTCTGTTTTAACGTACTCTACATTTTTGTGTTGTAAGATTTTGCTCATCTCTTACGATTTAGATGTTACGCAAAATTCCGTATGATTGATCCCGAATTAAGTAGTCTTCAGAGAAAATTCAAGATATGCATTTTATTTCGCAGGTAAATATCTATAATATATATCAAATTAAATCAAAATCGTAAGAGCCATTTTTGAGAATATCAAAATTTTCGAAAAAGGTTTATGTAAAAGGTAGTTTGGGGGGGGGGAATTTTTCTCAAAATCTTCGTGTCGCATCCATAGAAGATACTAAACTTAAATACCAATTTTGGTATTTTACCAACTTTTCGTTTTTGAGTTATCGTGTTCACACGGACACACACCCGGTGCTTTTTCTGAAAATGCTTTTTTTTTTTTTTTTTTGGATACAGGGGACCCTCAAACATATATTTCCGGTGAAATCTCGGTATCGAGTTTTTGGGTGGACAGGCAGGGAAGAATTTCTGGATGTAAAAGAAACACTATCTGATGTTTTACACTCACATGACTTTATGTGTCTGTTTTGCAACAAGATGTTCTTACAAAATCTTAATTTTTTCTCTGGCTAAAGCGATAGTCAAATCTTTTAAGACCTGGTCGACATACGATAGCATTGTAATAGATTCTCTTTACACGACCAGAATTGAAACCCAAAAAGCAAATACATATAAAAAAAAAAAAAATTAAAAAAAAAACGTATGACTTCCCAGTTGAGAAAAGTATAAATAATGGAAAATTTCAAGCCAATAATAAGGAATATTGGAGTTGGTTAACTTCACAATGTGTATTTTAACAAAATCTACATTTTTGTACAGCTTTGTAAAGTTCAACAGTTTATTTCCATTATTTACAGCAAAACTCTTCCAGAATGAAGAGTGCTTCAGAAGCTATTTCCAGAAAATTGAAGATATAAATTTCATTTTTCATATAAATGTATTACCTTGTGTTTTAATCAAAATCTTAGTCATTTTCAAGACAATCAACAGAAGTAATATATAGGAAAATGTAATATCAAAACATAAACATATTTTGTATAAAATAAAAGTATTCAAATAATTTGTGAGTTTTAGTTATTTATAATGTTGAGGATAAAAAACTTTCTGAAAAATTCTTCGTGTAATTATAAACGTTTAGTTAGAAAAAGTAGACCTTTCCATCGTATCTAATAATAATATTTGTACTAATAAATTTGGGGTGAGGGGGTGTGAAACACAATGAAAGCCGAAACATTTTGTTACTTTCCCTAGCCCTGTGTACAATATACACCAAAAATTCGATAGCGAGATTTCACCGGAAATATGTTGTTTTTTTTTTTTTGGGTGGGGGGAGTACTCTGAGTCCGAAAAAATTATTTTCAGAAAAAGGTCCATTTCTATATTTGGAAAACATAGCTAAAAACGAAAACACGTTGGTATTTAGGTTTAGCATCTTCCAAGGATGCGGCACGAAGATTTTTAAAAAAATCCTCCTACTGCAAACTACCCTTTAAATGCAAAAATGCTCGAAAATTTTGATTTTCTCAAAAATGGCTCTAACGATTTTGATTAAAATATCATATACTAAAGATATCTATCTCACAAATAAAATGTATATGTTGATTTTTTTGAAAATAGCCTTTAAAGACTACTTTATTCTGGATGAATTTTACGGAATTTTGCATAACTGCTAAACCTTACGAGATGGACAAAAACTTACCTCACAAAAAATGTAGAGCACATTAAAACACACAATTTATGTTATGTAATTGTTTTTCGTGGAGTTGATCGTTTTTTAGATATTCCCTGTTTTAAGTTTCAGCTTTAAAAAACTTATATTTTTCTCATGCAGGAATTTTTCAACTTCTGTCCAGATAAACAAAGGAACTTCAGTCACATAGCAACCAGCTTTTGATTATCACTTTAACCTATGGTACTCCCTTATTTCGCTTCTACTTATAAGGAAGCGAGTAATAAGACTATTTCTGCTAATTTTTTCTCGATTAGCATTAAGTAAATAGAAGCATAAGTTTTTTAACCATAATTTGTTGCAGAGATGTAGAGAAAGACATGTGAGTGTAACACATCAGATTTTTTTTTGTAAAGGTATGTACCCAGTACTATAACAGCTATGGGAAAACTCTTGTGTACAAACTTGCATTATTATTATAAATTGAAATGCAATATTTAAGCTTTACTGACTAGTATAGGTAGATCAGGGTTTTTTGATATCCCTTTGGCTATCAAGGGACTTGTGTTTCTCAAGTTAAATATCGAGGAGCTTCTGTTGTACCTCCTTGTCCAACACGAAAGGAAGCAAAGATTCGGGAGGAGAGAACACTGGTATTTAATCTAGCACTCAATTAGGTATCCGAGCTGATGACGTAACTGTTGCTCGCGTGAGTCGCCCCACTTTGTCGCTGAGGTCGCGTGCCACACGACACTCATGTCGCCCCGAGTTTGTCCCCGCTGCATTATTCACCTCGACGACCCCTTCTGTCGACATCGCGGGTCTGCTCCTGTCCTTACAACTCCCTCAAACTATAAACCTGTAGCAAATCAAAAGCAACGAGCACATGTCGCATGTCAAAAACCTCAAGTGTTCCATACACATGACCTCTATATCTCTATACCAAAATATTGTTTAAAAGCTTATGCTTCTATCAGCTTCATGTTAACACATGATAAACTTTAGCTAAAATGCTTCTTTGTAAGCAGAAAGGAAATACACTATGCTAAAACGACATTAAAAGCTGGTTGACATGTGGACGAATTACGTTACTATACATTGCCAGGAGTTGACAAATTCCTGTGTGTGAAAACTTTTTAAGTATTTTAAAACTGAATCTAAAAAATCTGATGTGTTCCATTCACATGGCTTTCTCTACATCTTAGCAACAAATTACTGCTAAAAAGCTTGTGCTTCTATTTATTTCATGCTAATCGAAAAAAAGTAGTAGGAATAGTATTATTACTTGCTTCCTTGTAAGTAGAAACGAAATAAGGGAGTACCATAGGTTAAAGTGATAGTCAAAAGCTGGTTGGTATGTGAGTGAAGTTCCTTTGTTTGTATGGACAGGAGTTGACAAACTCCTGTATGAGAAAAGTAAGTTTTTTAAAGCTGAAACAAAAAACAAGGAATATCTAAAAAAAAAGCAATCAACTCCACGAAAAAAAGTCATATATAGCATAAATTGTGTGTTTTAACGTGCTCTACATTTTTTGTATAGCAAGTTTTTATCTATCTCTTACAGTTCAGCAGTTATGTAAAATCCATTCAGAATAAAGTAGTCTTCAAAGACTATTCCCAGAAAATTCAAAAGATACATTTTATTTGTCAGGTAAATAGCGTTAATATACGATATTTTAATCAAAATCGATAGAGCCATTTTTGAGAAAATCAAAATTTTCGAATAAAGTTCCATGTAAAGGGTAGTTAGGGGTGGGGATTTTCTCAAAATCTTCGTGTCGCATCACTGGAAGATACTAAACTTAATACCAAGTTTGGTATTTTACCGACTTTTCGTTTTTGAGTTATCGTGTTCACAGACACAAGGACACATACACGCAACACACGCACGCGGACCTTTTTGTGAAAATGATTTTTTTTTGTTACAGGAGACCCTAAAACATATATTTTCGGTGAAATCTCGTTATCGAATTTTTGGGTGGAGTGCAATACCTCTACTATACACTATGTACATGGTACGTATAGAGAAAGTAAAAATGCTCAACTCTACGAAAGAAATGCATATAACAAATTGTGCGTTTTAACGAGATCTACATTTTTTTGTGTAGTAAGATTTTAACAGCTATGCAACATCCATCAAAATTCATCCAGAATAAAGAGGTCTTCAGTGGCTATTCCCAGAAAATTCAAGATATACATTTTATTTGTGATGTAAATATCTTTAAAGATATTGGATTTTAATGAAGATCCTTAAAGCCATTTTTGAGAAAATAACAATTTATGGAAAATGTTCCATGTAAATGGAGGTTTATGATGGAGGGATCTTCTTGAAGCTCTTCGTTTCGCATCCTTGGAAGATAACAAACTTAAATACTAAGTTTGGTACTTTACCGACTTTTCGTTTTTGAGTTATCGTGTGCACAGACACACGGACCCACGGACACACAGACACCCACGACCTTATTCTGAAAATGCTTTTTTGATATAGGGGACTCTAAAACATATATTTCCGGTGAAATCTAGGTATCGAATTTTTGGGTGGAGCGCAATACTTTCTCTATACACTATGTACGTGTAGAGAAAGTAATAAAAAGAAGTAATTTATATTACATATTTCCAAAGAAGCATTTTCAGATTCAAACTCATGATTTGAAAGTACTGTACAGCAAAACTGTCGTTACTGCTCCAGAAGTTGCTATCAGAAAGCGCACAGCCGTTGCTGTTCATCCTGCAGGCAGAGCCAGTTCCCTTGGGAGCCAGAGGATGGAAAGAAAATAAGATGACGTAGGAATTAGGGTGACGTGATGCATCCTTGAGGAACACGCGTCCTCCCTTCTCTGCACGTGACAATGTCTCGTCAATATTTTGGGGACTACCAACCATCAATGTCTCGGGGCTTGCAACTCCCCGGATACCCATTTCCACTAAATTTATCGAGAAGGGTATAGAAATAGTCAAGACTCACGTTGGCAGTACGTGCTTCAAGCTCACCGAGCGTGTAAATGTATATTTAATACTTGTAACGTGGCAATACTTCTTCAAAACCAAATATAACCTGCTCTTTAGCAAAAAGAGAATAAATAAATCACCTCTTTTAAGCCAACTTTCCCTTCCTACAATTTGATGTTTACTTCCTTTTTGCTTTCTCTACACGTACTATGTACATAGTGTATAGAGAAGGTACTGTATTGCACCCAATAATTAGACACCGAAATTTTACCGGAAATACATGTTTTGGACCCCTTGAAACAAAGAAAAGCATTTTTAGAAAAATGTCCGTGTGTGTGTCTATGCACAGCATAGCTCAAAAACGAAAATTTTGTATTTAAGTTTAATATCTTCCAAGGATGCGACACGAAGATTTTCAAGAAAATACCCTCATCCCAAACTACCCTTTACATGGAGCTTTTTTCGGAAAATTTGATGTTTCAAAATTGGCTCTAACGATTTTGATTAAAATTTCGAATATTAAAGATATTTATATGAGAAATTAAAATTATATCTGGAATATTCTGAGAATAGCCTCTGAAGTCATTTTTATTATGAATCAAATTTGCGGAATTTTGTATAACTAATAAACCATAACAGATAGGCAAAAACTTACCAAAAAACATGAAGAGTGCGTTAAAACACACAATTTATGTCAGATACATTTTTTCGTGGAGTTGATTGTGGTTCAGATATTCCTTGTTTTGGTTTCAGCTTTGAAAAACTTATATTTTTCTCATACAGGAATTTCTCAACTCCTGTCCATACAAACAAAGGAACTTCAGTCACATAGCAACCAGCTTTTGATTATCACTTTAACCTATGGTACTCCTTTTTTTCGCTTCTACTTACAAGGAAGCAAGCAATTAGACTAATCCTGGTTATTTTTTCTCGATTATCATGAACTAAATGGAATCATAAGCTTTTTAACAATAATTTTTTGCAAAGATATAGAGAACGTCAATTGAATGGAACACATCAGATTTTTTTTTAAAAACTAGTATTATTACGCGAATTAGATGTACTAACAGAGCTCTTGGCATTGAGAGCAAACGGAGGGTCTGTTTAAAGTCCCTTCAATATCTTCCTCTACTGATATCAAATGCTAACAGCGAGAGAATTTTCTCTACATGTAACTGAATTGTAAAAGACAGGACAGCTATGAGAAACAAAAATGTAGCAACCTGTTTTATGTTGCAGTTTAGTCATGTCTAATTTGAAATAACAGCTTCTGAATTTGTAAATAAAGGCCTTTCAATTTATGTTACTTCAGTTACCTGTCACTATTAATTTTGGTTATTTTATTGCCCTATATTTAATTCGTTTGAAACTTGGCACAAAATTAACACAAATTTATGTGGAATATTCAACACAAACACCACTAATTAGCATTGTTAATGCCAATTTTTACTTTCTCTGGCAGCATGTATTATGAACATAGTAGATAGACAAGGTAGCGCATTCCACCCAAAAACTCGTTACCGAGATTTCGCTGGAATACAAATTGTATGACCACTAAATCTAAAAAAGAAAAGCTGATTTGTTCCAGTCACATATCTTTCTGTACATATATGCAAAAAGTATTGTTTAAAAGCATGTGCTTATATTTACTTCAGGCTAATTGAGAAAAATTAAGAGAAATAGTATTATCATTTACTTCTTCATAAGTAGAAGAGAAATAAGGAAGTATCATAGATTAAAGTGTTAGTCAAAAGCTGGTTGCTATGTGACTGAAGTTCCTTTGTTTGTATGGACAGGAGTTGACAAATTCCTGTATGAGAAAATTATAGTTTTTTAAAGCAGAAACCAATAACAAGGAATATCTAAAAACGATCAACTCCACGAAAAAAAATATATGGCATAAATTGTGTGTTGTATCGTGATCTACTTTTTTTGTGTAGTAAGTTACTGTCTATTTCTTATGGTTTACCAGTTTTGTAAAATGCAATAAAATTAGCAAGAACAAATAGGTCTTTAGAAGCTATTCCCAGGAAATTTAAGATAAATACTTTTTTTGGCAAGTAAAACTCTTAAAAATAAAACATTTTAATCAAAATCATTAGAGCCATTTTTATGAAAATCAAACTTTTCGAATTTTTTTCCATGTAAAGGGTAGTTTAAATCTTTGTGACGCATCGTTGGAAGATACTATACTTAAATACCAAGTTTGATATTTAACGGTCTTTTCGTTTTTGAGCTATGCTATACACAGATACACACACAAACACACACGGACCTTTTTCCAAAAATGTTTTTTCTGGATTCAGGGGGACCCAAAATATGTATGTGAACTCTCGCTATTGAATTTTGGGTGAAACACAATACACTGAAGATATGATCATAGCGTTATTTGCCTATAACTCTGATTGGCCGAATATTTTGGGCATTCAAAATACGAGTAAGCATAACATCGGCATTGTAAATCTGGTACCACGTGACAATAAATGTTTTGACAAAATGGAGATTACGTTCAGATATAAAGTTACTGTAATATTTTAATATACTTTTGTGCTGCTATCTTTCATTTAGTTATGCCAACTTGTTCGTTAGTTTCTGGATGTCGCTCGTATACAGATGGCGTGTAATTCATGGTGTGTGTAGACAGAGGAAATATCTGAGTTCCTGACTGCATATGTTTTTACAATGGCGGCACCTGACGTGAGATGTTGGAATTATGACTTTCTCGACACGTACTATATGCATAGTGAAAAGAGAAGGTTTTTCCTTAGCGTCCTTTAACCTGTTTGGTCATATCGGACGTGAGAAGGTATTGTAGTGCACCCAAAAATTTGATACCGAGATTTCACCGGCAATATATGTTGTTTTTTTAATTTATTTATTTATTTAAGGTCACTTTATGACAACAAAGGTCATCAGCGACAACAATATTCTTACAAGATCAATGTATATACAAAATTGGAATCGAAAAAAGAAAACATTTCTGGAAAAAGGTCTGTGTGTGTGCGTGTGTGTATGTGTCTGTGGACAGCATAGCTCAAAAACGAAAATACCGTTAAATACCAAGCTTGGTATTTAAGTTTGACATCTTGCAAGAATGCAACACAAAGATTTTCAAGGAAATGCCTCTACCCCAACTACCCTTTACATATTACTTTTTCGAAAATTTTGATTTTCTCAAAAATGGCTCTAAGACTACTTTATTCTGGATGAATTTTACGCAATTTTGTATAACTGATAAACCGTAATAGATAGACAAAAACAGCATCAGAAAAAATATAGACAACATTAAAACACACAATTTATATTATATACTTTATTTTTTGCGTGGAGTTGATCGTTTTTGGGATATTCCTTGTTTTTGGTTTCAGATTTAAAAACTTATACTTTTCACATACAGGAATTTGTCAACTCCTGTCCATACAAACAACGGAACTTCAGTCACATAGCAACCAGCTTTTGATTATCACTTTAACCGATGGTTGCCCCTTATTTCGCTTCTACTTACAGGGAAGCAAGTAATAAGACTATTTCTGCTAAATTTTTCTTGATTATCATTAAGTAAATAGAAGCATTAGCTTTTTAACAATAATTTATTACAGGGATATAGAGAAAGTCATGTGAATGGAACACACCAGGTTTATTTTCTCTTTGATTATGAAAATATGGAACGCACTACATGGTTGGAATACTTCACCGGGCCATGAACTTGGGATACATGAGAGCACAGCTCATAAATCTGTCAATGAGCCGTGAAGATGTTGGCACATCCAGTTGTGTACATTTTTCTTGCCAGGTCGATTAGCTCACATGCTCTCCATTTATTTAAATTAATTAAACCGGCGCGAATAGATTCATTTTGGTGTTTGGTCTCAGTTGTTTTTGTTTTGACGCAGATGTGCGTGCTCTCCATACCTATGTTGTTTATGGTTCCCGGCCTAATTCCGGCTAGGTTATCTACAGATTTGTCGCGTTCTACAGTGTACGCCAAAAACCCGCGGCATACATATATAATTTGTTTTCCTTTTTGACTTTCTCTAGCCCCGTATGTACAATGTACATAGGGATAGAGAAGTATTGCATTCCATCCAAAAATTTGATGTCGAGATTTCACCGGAAATACATTTCCAGAAAAAGGTCCGTGTGTGTGTCTCTGAACACGATAACTCAAAAATGAAAAGTAGCTAAAATACCAAACTTGGTATTTAAGTCCAGTATCTTCCAGGGATGCGACACGAAGATTTTGAGAAAAATCCCACCACCCCAAACTACCCTTTACATAGAACTTTTTTCGAAAATTTTGATTTTCTAAAAAATGGCTCTAACGATTTCGATTAAAATATCGTATATTAAAGATATTTATCTGGCAAATAAAAAGTATATCTTGAATTTTCTGGGAATAGCTTCTAAAGACCTGTTTATTTTGTATGAATTTTGCTTAATTTGGCATAACTAGTAAACCGTAAGAGATAGACAAAAACTTACTATAAAAAAATGTAGGCCTTGTAAAAATACACAATTTACGTCATATGAATTTTTTTCGTGGAGCTTACCGTTTTCGAGGTATTCATTGTTATTGGTTTCAGTTGTGAAGTACTTATACTTTTCTCAGACGGGAGTGTCCGTTTTTCTTTTGTTCTACTCCTGGCCAAGAAAAGAAGCGATTTGTAATGACAATCGCATAACGACAGCTTTTAAAAACATTTGACTATCGATTTAGCCTAGTGTATTCCCTTATTTTCTTCCTACTTATAAGGAACTAAGTAATAAGAACATTGTGCTGAATATCTTGATTAACAAGGTGCAGAAAGAAGAATAATCTTATGTAAGAAGTTTGTAGAACGGCTAGAGAAAAACATGTGAATGTAACACATCAGAGATTTTATTATCTCTACACGTACTATGTACATAGGTATTGCACCCAAAAATTCGAAACCGAGATTTCACCGGAAATAAATATTTTGAGGGATCCTGAGTTCAAGGAAAGTCTTTTCAGAAAACATCTGATGTGTTTCATTCACATGACTTTCCCTTCATCTCTGCAAAAAATATTATTAAAAACCTCATGCTAAACGAGCAAAAAATAGTAGAAATAGTCCTATTACTTGCTTCCTTGTAAGCAGAAGCGAAATAACTGAGTACCATAGGTTAAAGTGAAAGTCAAAAGCTGGTTGCTATGTGACTGAAGTTCCTTTGTTTGTATGGACAGGAGTTGAAAAATTCGTGTATGAGAAAAGTATACTTTTTGTAAAGCTGAAACCAATAACAATGAATATCTCAAAATTGATCAACTCCACGAAACATATATATATATATATATATATATATATATATATATATATATATATATAATAACATAAATTGCGTGTTTTAATGTGCTCTACATTTTTGTGTGGTAGATTTTGTCCATTACTTACGGTTTAGCAGTTATGCAACATTCTGTAAAATTCCTCCAGAATAAAGTAGTCTTTAGAGGCTATACCCAGAAAATTCAAGACATAATTTTATTTGTCAGGTAAATATATTTAATATACGATATTTTAAGGGAAATCGTTAAAGCCATTTTTGAGAAAATCAAAAACAGTTCCATGTAAAGGATAGTTGGGGTGGGGGATTTTCTTGAAAGTCTTCGTGTCGCATCCATGAAAGACACCAAGCTTAAAAAAAGACACACGCACACGGACATGTTTTAATAAATGCTTTGTTTTGGGTTCAGGGGGACCCAAAGCCTGTATTTTTGATAAAATATCGGTACCGAATTTTTGGGTGCATTACAATACCTTCTTTATACATTATATACATAGTACGTGTAGAGAAAGTAAAATGGACCGTGTGTATGGTATCTGTGGACAGCATATCTCAAAAACGCAAAGACCGTTAAATACCAAACTTTGTATTTAAGTTTAGTATCTTCCAACGATGCGACACGAATATCTTCAATGAAATCTCCACACCCCCAACCTCCCTTAACATTGAAATAATTTTAAAAATTTTGGTTTTCTCAAAAATGCCTCTAACGATTTAGATTAAAATCTCTTATATTTAAGATATTTACACAAAACGTATACCTTGAAATTTCTGGGGATAGCCTCTGAAGACTTCTTTATTCTGGATGACTTTTATTTAAGTTTACATAACTGGTAAACCGTAAGAGATAGTCAAAACACTTACTGCCCAAAAAATGTAGATCTCATTAAAATACACAATTTATGTCCTAAAGTTGTTTTTCATATAGTTGGCCATTTTCGAGATATTCTTTATTATTGGTTTTAGTTTTAAAATAGAACTTTTCTCATTCGGGAATTTGTCAGCTCCTGGCCACGCAATGAAGCAGATTTCATTCTCATAGCAACCACATTTTAAAACATTTGACTGTCGGTGTAGCCTAGTGTATTCCCTTATTTCTCTTCTAAGTTAATTAACAATTATTTGTTACAGAGATATAGAGAAGGTTATGTGAATGATGCACATCAGATTTTTACTTTCTCTATACGTACTATGTACATAGTGTATAGAGGAACTATTGTATTGCACCAAAAATTCGATACCCAGATTTTCATCGGGAATATATGTTTTAAGACCTCCTGAATAAATAAAAAAGTTTTAGAAAAATGTCCGTGTGTGTGTGTGTGTGTCTGTGGACAGCATAGCTCAAAACGAAATGATTTTCAAGAAAATCTCCCCACCCCAACTACCCTTTACATGGAAAAGGTTTCGAAAGTTTTGATTTTCTTAAAAATGGCTGTAACAATTTTGATTAAAATCGTATATATATATATATAAGATATTTATTTGCCAAATAAAATGTATATCTTGAATTTTCTGGGAATAGCCTTAAAAGACCTCTTCATTCTGGATGATTTTTACTAAATTTTGCATAACTGGTTCATCGTAAAAGATACACAAAAGCTTACTGCACTAAAAATGTAGATAACAATAAAACACACAATTTATGTCATACACATTTTTTTCTTGGAGTCGCAAGTTTTTGAGATTTTCCTTGTTATTGGTTTCAGCTTTAAAAAACTTACCCTTTTCTCATACAGACAAGGAAGCAAGTAACAAGACTATTTCTGGTAATTTTTTCTCGATTAGCATGAAGTAAATAGAAGCATAAGCTTTTTAACAACAATTTGCTGTAGAGATGTAGAGAAAGTTATGTGAATGGAACACATGATATTTGTTTGTTTAGGATTGTAATTGTTTACGTTGCGAATATAGTAAATACGCCATGCTACTTGATTAGTATAATGACACGTTTAACTGTTTACGGAACAAAGCCTTCGTCAGTAAAGGCGTTCTGCAGAGACCATGCAGTAAAGCCACAACCGATATTCGTCATTAGGGTGGCTTTTTTCTTTTTCTTTGCCTGAAAGGGGTAGTAAAGTTGTTCTCAATCTGAGCAAGTGCATTCACATATGGGCCTTCCGCGCACATTTCGGAAGTGGTTCCTCTTTCTCAGAGTGAAATGATTCACATCAGAGAAAAGTTTTTCTTTTACATTTCTCCGCTGATGAAGTGACTACTCTGGAGCGGTAAATGAAAATGCTCTTAAATACACTTATGTATGTCAACCGAAATTCCTGTTCGGGAGTTTGTGGCATTAGACTGTCTAGAAGCGAAGTCATCTTGCTGATATTGCAACAGTTTATTAGCCCGCGTTCTATTTCATTAGTTTAATTATTATGTTTGCATAGGTTTAATATAGGAAGTATATCTGCTTCAGCAACCAAGACTGAGTAGAATGCAGAACACAAAACCTTAGGGAAACAAGTTGCTATTGTGCACGTCAAAGTTACGTTCTTTGTTAATCTTATCAACACAAATGCCTTTGTAACAGCTAGATTTTAGAAGATAAAAAAAATAGTAACAGGTTTTTTTTTTTTTTTTTTTTTTTTTTTTTTTTTTTTTTTTTTTTTGAGAAAGTTCTCTCCCCTAAAAGTTAGCAGCTCGGGACTTTTCCATTATAAAGAGCGGCCGTGAGTCGAATACAAATAATCACGTGACAATGTTATTTTCGCGCTTCTTTTCAACCAATCAGGAATGCGCTTCAAGATTGGAGATTTTAGGGATATAAGCGATGCGTTTCATGAAATTAGGTTGCTTCTTCTTCGTGTTATGCTTGTGATGCTGTACGCGGTACGCTATAGGTACGTTGTACGTACGTGTTACTATGTGATATTATTACGCGAAACATTGTAATTATCGCACGAGTTGATCTGTCGCGTTATAGTAAAGTACGCAGTAATTACGGATGACCGTCGAAAACAAGAACTTAGTAAGCAAAAGAAGTTAGCACTAGTTATCCATATTTCTACGTCTTCAAGAACTACTATATTGGGAGTCGCTTGTAGGAATAGTGCCTCAACAAGTAACAAAGGTGAATAAAAGAATTAATTCAGTGGAATCTAAAGTGAATTACTTCTATTTTGAGTATACTTTGTGACATCCCGAAATTTTGGGTGGAATGCAATACCTTTTCTATACACTATATACATAGTACGTGTAGAGAAAATGAAAAATGAGGTCAAGCTCCACGTGAAATTGGTAATCTTGAGTGCACACTCTACTGTCTACATAGTGTAATTAGTAATCTTGAGTGTACACTCTACTGTCTACATAGTGTAGTTGGTAATCTTGAGTGCACGCTCTACTGTCTACATAGTGTAGTTGGTAATCTTGAGTGCACACTCTACTGTCTACATAGTGTAGTTGGTAATCTTGAGTGCACACTCTACTGTCTACATAGTGTAATTAGTAATCTTGAGTGTACACTCTACTGTCTACATAGTGTAGTTGGTAATCTTGAGTGCACGCTCTACTGTCTACATAGTGTAGTTGGTAATCTTGAGTGCACACTCTACTGTCTACATAGTGTAGTTGGTAATCTTGAGTGCACACTCTACTGTCTACATAGTGTAGTTGGTAATCTTGAGTGCACACTCTACTGTCTACATAGTGTAGTTGGTAATCTTGAGTGCACACTCTACTGTCTACATAGTGTAATTGGTAATCTTGAGTGCACACTCTACTGTCTACATAGTGTAGTTGGTAATCTTGAGTGCACACTCTACTGTCTACATAGTGTAGTTGGTAATCTTGAGTGCACACTCTACTGTCTACATAGTGTAGTTGGTAATCTTGAGTGCACACTCTACTGTCTACATAGTGTAGTTGGTAATCTTGAGTGCACACTCTACTGTCTACATAGTGTAGTTGGTAATCTTGAGTGCATACTCTACTGTCTACATAGTGTAGTTGGTAATCTTGAGTGCACACTCTACTGTCTACATAGTGTAGTTGGTAATCTTGAGTGCATACTCTACTGTCTACATAGTGTAGTTGGTAATCTTGAGTGCACACTCTACTGTCTACATAGTGTAATTGCACCTAAAAATTCGATAACGAGATTTCACCGGAAATACACTTTTTTGCGACCCACATTTTTACAAAAAATGTCTGTGTGCGTGTCTCTATGTATGTATGTGTGTGTGTGTGTGTGTGTAGGTGGATGTATCTGTGGGGAGCATAGCTCAAAAACGAAAAATCCGTTAAATACCAAACTGGATATTTAAGTTCAGTATCTTCCAATGATGAAATAGAAAGTTTTTCAAGAAAATCCTCACACCCCCAACTACCCATTACATGTAAAAAATTTCTAAAATTTTGGTTCTCTCAAAAATGTCTCTAACGATTTTGATTAAAATATCTTATATTTAAGATATTTTTATAAGAAACGAAATATATATCTTGAATTTTCTGAGAATAACCTCTGAAGGCGTCTTCATTCTGGATGAAAATACTAGACTTGAATACTAAGTTTGTTATTTTACCGACTTTTCGTTTTTGGGTTTTCATGCTAATAGACCCGCGGGCACACGTACACACTGACACACGGACACACACACACACGCGCGCACCTTTTTCTGATTTTTTTTTTGATACAGGGGTCCCTAAAACATCTATTTGCGGTTAAATCTCGGTGTCGAATTTTGGGTGGTATGTAATAGCTTCTCTATACACGGTGTACATAGTGCGTGTAGAGAAAGTAAAAACTGGGACCACGTGACTATAAAAGTCTTGACAGAATACAGATTACGTTGAGAAATAGAGTAAGTTACTGTAATTTAGTAAATTTTGTTTTGTGTTGTTAGCTTAATAATAATATCAATAATAATAATAATAATAATAATAATAATAATAATAATAAAAATATTATTAATTATATTATAATAAAATATTAATAATAATAATTTAATACTTTAAGTACTTTTCTAAGTACTTTGCATAGTCCCTCATGGGCTCATTCGTGAAAAAATAAATAATAATAATAATAATAATAATAATAATAATAATAACAACAGTCTGACTCTACCTACTCAACTCCTGTCCTACACACAGCTTGTGTGAAAAAAACAATTAAACCATTACTAATTGACCATAATAGTTGGCTATACTAAATCCTGATACTTAAGTACTTACAGCATTGCAAGTCGCCAAAATAATTTGGGAACACCTTGTAGTTTACCGGGAAACATGCGAGTCAGTTGAGAAATTCAATTTTATGCCGGCATGTTGCCATGGTAGCTCAGTGGCAGAGCAACCGGCTAGAGATCGGGAGATCTGTAGTTCAAATGCCGGCTATGACATTGAATTTTTCAGTCTGACTCTACCTATCCAATAATGATAATGATAATAATAATAATAGTAATATTAATATTAATAATAATAATTTTTAAAAATTTCGGGCTGTTTTGCCATGGTCTGTAGGTTAAAATATGTTTAGTTAAAATATTTCTACCTAACGTTTCGTCCGAGTTAGCTACGTGAGCACATTGCCTCTGAAGATGTCTCTCACAGACAGGGAAGAAACATTAGGTAAAACATATTTTAACCTACAGACCACGGCAAAACAGCCCGAAAATTTTAAATTTTAAAATTACGGACACCGGCCGTGAAAGCTTACGTATATAAATAATAATAATAATAATAACAATAATAATAATAATAATAACAACAACTAGACACGATGCATAATGGGCTTTATCAAGTGCCACTACCATATATAAACATGTCCATTCATTAGAAAGCCGTCTTCAAGTCGCACTGCTATAATCGTTTGGAAGCATTCGAATGGGAAAGTCCTGATTAGGCCAATGCATTATCTAAATCTGCCTTGTAAACCTGTTCCTAATTTAGACGGGGAAGAAATTCCCCCTCCTTGCCTCTCGCGGGTTGTTATCATTTCGTGAGGAGGGTGGTGGGGGTAGCCCATTACTTTGACGCGGACGGCAGAGTGGGGAAAATGGCTCTTCTGGAGAAGTAAAACGTGTGTACGTCTACAAAAATGTTGACAGCTCCATTCCTTTGCTTCATAGTATTAAGAAGATTCTTTTGAATGAATGAATAAGTGTATTTATTGAAACTCCAGTGTGCATACATTAGGCTTTATCAATCACACGGGTCCGCAGGCCTTACGTGTTTTTGAAATACACAAAATAGTAAGCAATATTAAAAAAATCTGATGTGTTCCATTCACATGACCTTCTCTATATCAATACAACCAATTATTCTATTTATTTCATCTAATGGATCAAAAATTAGCACAAATAGTCTTATTACTTGCTTCCTTGCTTACTTGCGACTAAAGTTCCTTTGTTTGTATGGACACGAGTTTATAAAGTCCTGTATGAGAAAAGTATAAGTTTTATAGCTGAAACCAAAGACAAGAAATATCTAAAAAATGATCAACTCCACGAAAAAAATGCACATAACATAAATTGTGTGTTTTAAGGTGCTCTACTCTACATTTGTTGTGTGGTATGTTTTTGTCCATCTCTTACGGTTTAGCAGTTATGCAAAATTCCGTAAAATTGACCCAGAATAAAGTAGTCTTCAGAGGCTATTCCCAGAAAATTCAAAATATACATTTTATTTGCCAGGTAAATATCTTTACTATACGATATTTTAATCAAAATCGTCAGAGCCATTTTTTAGAAAATCAAAATTTTCGAAAAAACTTTCATGTAAAGGGTGGTTGGGGGTGGTGGGATTTTTCTCAAAATCTTCGTGTAGCATCCCTGGAAGATACTAAACTTAAATACCAAGTTTGGTATTTTACCGACTTTTCGTTTTTGAGTTATCATGTTCAGAGACACACGGACACACACACACACGGACCTTTTTCTGAAAATACTTTCTTTGGATACAGGAGACCCTGAAATATATATTTCAGGTGAAATCTTGGTTTAGAATTTTTTGGTGGAGTGCAATACCTTCTCTATACACTATGTACATATCACATATAGAGAAAGTAAAAAGTAATCTGTTTGTTCTATGACTTTCTCTACATCTCTGCAACAAATTATTGTTAAAAAGCTTATGCTTCTATTTACTACATGTTAATCCAGAAAAAATCAGCAAATTTTATTACTTGCTTCCTTATAAGTAGAAGCGAAATAAGGGAGTACCATAGATTAAAGTGCTAGTCAAAAGCTCGTTGCTATGTGACTGAAGTTCCTGTGCTTGAATGGGCAGCTGTTGACAACTGTATGTGTGTGAAAAGTATGTTTTTCAAAGCTGAAACCAAAAACAAGGAATATCTAAAAAGCGAACAACTTCACGAAAAAATGTATATAACACAAACTGTGTATTTTAACGTGATCTACAATTTTTATGTGGTACGTTTTTGACCATCACTTACGGTTTAGCAGTAATGCAAAATTCCATAAAATTCATCCAGAATAAAGTAGTCTTCAGAGGCTATTTCCAGAAAATTCAAGATATAGATTTGATTTGTCAGGTAAATATCTTAATTATAAGATGTTTTGGTCATAACCGTTAGATCCATTTTTGAGAGAATCGAAATTTTCGAAAACTTCATATGAAGGATAATTTGGGATGTAGGTTTTTTTCTTGAAAATGTTTGTGCCGCATCCTTGAAAGATACTGTACTTAAATATCAAGTTTGGTATGTAATGGAGTATTCGTTTTTGAGCAATGCTGCCCACAGACAGGCAAACGCACACAGACATGGCGCATTCCTTTAGTTCCCTTGAAGCTGGTAGGCGTATTTGCCCATTATGCGGGGACCAAGAAGACTGGACGCATATTTTGGCAGTTTGCGTGCAGATGGAGGATGTTCGGAAAAATTATTGCAGGAAGTATTTTTAGCTGCAAACAGACGAAGGACTACGCTCTGGGATTTGATTCTAAACATCCAAAACTGGCCAAGCGGGGGCACATATTTAATAGAAGTTCGTGCTCTAAGAGATTTGATTCTAAACATCCAAAACTGGCCAAGCGGGGGCAAATATTTAATAGAAGTTCGTGCTCTAAGAGATTTGATTCTAAACATCCAAAACTGGCCAAGCGGGGGCACATATTTAATAGAAGTTCGTGCTCTAAGAGATTTGATTCTAAACATCCAAAACTGGCCAAGCGGGGGCACATATTTAATAGAAGTTCGTGCTCTAAGAGATATGATTCTAAACATCCAAAACTGGCCAAGCGGGGGCACATATTTAATAGAAGTTCGTGCTCTAAGAGATATGATTCTAAACATCCAAAACTGGCTAAGCGGGGGCACATATTTAATAGAAGTTCGTGCTCTAAGAGATATGATTCTAAACATCCAAAACTGGCCAAGCGGGGGCACATATTTAATAGAAGTTCGTGCTCTAAGAGATATGATTCTAAACATCCAAAACTGGCCAAGCGGGGGCACATATTTAATAGAAGTTCGTGCTCTAAGAGATATGATTCTAAACATCCAAAACTGGCCAAGCGGGGCCACATATTTAATAGAAGTTCGTGCTCTAAGAGATATGATTCTAAACATCCAAAACTGGCCAAGCGGGGGCACATATTTAATAGAAGTTCGTGCTCTAAGAGATATGATTCTAAACATCCAAAACTGGCCAAGCGGGGGCACATATTTAATAGAAGTTCGTGCTCTAAGAGATTTGATTCTAAACATCCAAAACTGGCCAAGCGGGGGCACATATTTAATAGAAGTTCGTGCTCTAAGAGATATGATTCTAAACATCCAAAACTGGCCAAGCGGGGGCACATATTTAATAGAAGTTCGTGCTCTAAGAGATATGATTCTAAGCATCCAAAACTGGCCAAGCGGGGGCACATATTTAATAGAAGTTCGTGCTCTAAGAGATATGAATCTAAACATCCAAAACTGGCCAAGCGTGGGCACATATTTAATAGAAGTTCGTGCTCTAAGAGATATGATTCTAAACATCCAAAACTGGCCAAGCGTGGGCACATATTTAATAGTTCGTGCTCTAAGAGATATGATTCTAAACATCCAAAATTGGCCAAGCGGGGGCACATATTTAATAGTTCGTGCCCTAAGAGATATGATTCTAAACATCCAAAACTGGCCAAGCGGGGGCACATATTTAATAGAAGTTCGTGCTCTAAGAGATATGATTCTAAACATCCAAAACTGGCCAAGCGGGGGCACATATTTAATAGTTCGTGCTCTAAGAGATATGATTCTAAACATCCAAAACTGGCCAAGCGGGGGCACATATTTAATAGAAGTTCGTGCTCTAAGAGATATGAATACGTGGTGTAGTTCTGAGTGCAAGTGTGTGTAATTTCCAATGTTGTTAAGATATATAAAATAGATATGTAGGTAATATTTAAAATTCAGGTATTTTTCGACAGCATGTACGGTCACACGACCCTGCGACTGTGTGACGCAAATATTGTATTATTGTAAACTTAATAATAAAATACTACTACATAAGCAACTAAATAATAAGAACATTCTGCTAATGTTTATCTCGATTATCATCGTGAAGAAAGAAGACTAATCTTTTGTAAGAAGTTTAAGTGTAGAGCAGCAAGAGAAAGTCATGGGACCAGCTTTTTTAAGATTATTAAGCAGTAACAAAGCTTGCTGTTTTTGACACACGTTACTCAGGCAGAGAATGACCCTTGCTGTTTTCAAAATGGATTATACAGCAAATAAGTTTCAATTGTGCGAGAAAACAAGAGCAGAGAACAAAGAAGTTTGCTTTAGAAATAATGGTCCTACTCTGCCACATTGCAGACTATTCTCTGTGTCTTGTTTGGCTTTGCATCACAAGAGAAATTAATTTTCCTTCTAAGAGCAACTGCCGAGAGAGAGAGAGTTCCAGCAGAAGAAGAAGAAGTGAAGTGGCAGCCAACACTTCAACTTAAGTGCAAACTGCACTCCATGTACTCACTAAGTGAGAAACGTTCTTTGCACATCCTTTCCAGAAAAGCACAAGTGACCATCGCGCCGCCAGAATTCAGCTTGCGAACTGCAACTCTCGCCACGAATCACTGCCACAAACAGAGTGTTAATGAACTACACCGAGATTGTCCACGTGACTGATATAAGTAATTTGAGATCGGCGATGCATGGTCCACGGATAAACATAACACAGCTACATAGCGTTAAACGTGTGGGTATCAGGTGCTGATAAGTCGGTGTTAAAGCAAAGCAGGTTGAAAAAATCTGATGTGTTCCATTCACATGACTTTCTCTATATCCCTGCAACAAATTATTCTTAAAAAGCTTATACTTCTATTAACTTTATGCTAATCAGAAAAAATTAGCAGAAACAGTCTTTTTACTTGCTTCCTTGTAAGTAGAAGCGAAATAAGGGACTATCATAGATTAGAGTGATAGTCAAAAGCTGGTTGCTCTGTCAATGAAGTTCCTTTGTTTATATGGATAGGAGTTGACAGGTTCCTGTATGAGAAAAGTATACGTTTTTCATAGCAGAAACCCAAAATAAGGAATGTCTCAAAAACGATGAGTTCCACGAAAAAATGTAAATTACATAAATTGTGTGTTTCAATGTGCTCTACATTTTTGTGTAGTAAGTTTTTCTCCATCTCTTACGGTTTAGCAGTTATTCAAAATTCAGTAAAATTCATCCAGAACAAACTACTCTTCACAGGCTATTCCCAGAATATTCAAGATATACATTTTATTTGTCAGGTAAATATCTTTAAATATATGATATTTTAATCAAACTCCTTAGAGCCATTTTTGAGAAAATCAAAATTTTCGAAAAAAGTTTCATGTAAATGGTAGTTGGGGGTGGGGGGATTTTTCTCAAAATCTTCGTGTCGCATCCCTGGAAGATGCGACACGAAGTTTGGTATTTTACCGACTTTTCGTTTTTGAGTAATCGTGTTCACAGACACACACACACACACACATATAACACACACGGACCTTTTTGTGAAAATGTTTTTTTTGGATATTGGGGACCCTTAAACATATATTTCCGGTGAAGTCTCGGTATCGAATTTTTGGGTGGAGTGCAATACCTTCTATATATACACCATGTACATAGTGTGTATAGAGAAAGTAAAAATGGCTTAGAATGTCTTAAAAACTGCTGCCCGAGTATAGAAATATAATTTTTAGTACCTCGTTACTAGCGTTCTTAACATTTAATGTCGCAAACATCTGTAAAATCTCGAACTAATCATTTGACAGTGCAACACTGAACATTCATTAACTACGTTCTTGAGTTATGTAGCCTACTCTGGATGTGTTTTTTCAACTGCTCTGGTGGCTTAATGCGTAACTCGGGAAGCTGCTATCCCAAAGGTCATGTGTTCGATTCCTGTTATAGAGTAAGTGTTTTTTATTATTATTTTTTCATTCCAGACGAAGTGCCGCGGTACGTGGCGTACTGGCATTTCAGAAACATATAGCCGTTACTTCGAAATTTCAATAAACAGGCCATAAGTCTCCTATCCCAAATTACTTATTTAAGTAATCTACATATTCTGTGAAAATATTTCGGTGTAGTTCATTAACACCCTGTATATGAGTGTATTTATTAATATAACAGTATCATACATCGGGCTTCAACAAACGCACGGTCCACAGACATTATGTGCTTTTGTAATACACAAAAAAAGCTGATGTGTTCCAGTCACATGACTTTATCTACATCTCTTCAACAAACAGTTGTTAAAAAGCTTACGCTGCTATTTACTTCATACTAATCGAGAAAAAAATAACAGAAATGGTCTTATAACTTGCTTCCTTGTAAGTAGAAGTGAAATAAGGGACTAGCATAGGTTAAAGTTATAGTCTAAAGCAGGTTGCTAGTTCCTTTGTTTGTATAGTCAAGAGTTGACAAATTCCCGTATGAGAAAACTATGTTTTTTAAGCTGAAACCAAAAACAAGGAATATCTAAAAAACGAACAACTTCACGAAAAATGTGTATGACATAAATTGTGTGTTTTAATGTGTTTTACATTTTCTGTTGTGTAAGTTTTTGTCTATCTCTTACTGCTTGCCACTTATATAAAATTCCGTAAAATTCATCCATAATAAAGTAGTCTTCAGAGGCTATTCCCAGAAAATTCAAGATGTACATATTATTTGTCAAGTAAATATATTTAATATACGATATTTTAATTAAAATCGTTAGAGCTATTTTTGAGAACATCAAAATTTGGTATTTAACAGTCTTTTCGTTTTTGAGCTATGCTGTCCACAGACACACACACATACGCACACACACAGGCTAACACACATACCTTTTTTTCTTTTTTTTTTTTTTTCCAGAAAAGCCTCATTTTTTTTTTCAGTGGACCCAAAACATGTATTTCCAGTGAAATCCTGGTATCGAATTTTTGGGTGCATTACAATATGTTCTCTATACACTATATACATAGAACGTGTAGAGAAGTAATTGTAAGCAATATTAAAACAACAACAAAGAATTAAAAGAGTAAACACGAAAATTAAAAGGCAAAGATATTCAAATGCAGCAATTTAAATTTACTACGTAGATTGCACCTTATTCAGATGCATTAATGAAGCCTATTATAATAGAAAAATACACTTAACAGAAATATATACATAATATACAAAACCATAACACAACGATGACATACGGATGACATAAGTATGACAAAATTGATGTATGTAAAGCATTGTAGTCACTTTTGTTTAGCTATTCTTATCCCCCCCCCTCTTCTCTATTGTTAGCCTTCTCAGATTTTAGCTGTCTTGCCTTAACTATGAATTTACCTAGCCCTTCCACGTCTTCCGTGCCTGCCAGTAGCGTCCAACATGCTTCTAGCTCTACATTCGCGGTGGTAAAGAATCGTGGTAAATATTTTCCCTCCATTTCTCCGCACACCTACATCTTGCCAAGATATGGTCCCAGGACTCGTCCTCCTCGCAAATGGGGCAAATTCTCATACCATTCTCGTCAGTAATTGTTGTGCCCCAAGTCTGATCCATGCGAGCCCCTCTCTAATGAGTTCGGTACTGTTTTGATGTATTGCTCCATACCCCACTCTAATTTTCTGCTACATATAGCTACATGGTCACCCAAACGCAACATGTGCAACTATTCAATATATTCGGACTGTATAGCTCTTTAGGTACAGATTACAGAACATTTTAATACCATTCTGATATTTTTGTGCTTAAAAAATACTACATAAAAATTTGAAATTTCACTCCCTATATATATTATACAGTTTTTTCTTATAATTTATCTGTGTTTGTACAGGCGCTACGTTAATATGATACCAAATTTCATTCAAAATTGATAAGTAATTTTATGAAGATATAAATTTTATTATGTAAATATATTGATTGCATAATAAGAAGGTTCCAATCGCTTCATAGTTTGAGAAAAGCTTTTATTATTTTTTGAACTAAACTTTGAACCCCACACAAAACTTTATTCCAATAACTTTGACTAAAGAATTATGATAATATTTTTGAAAACTTAGAAATTTTAATCTCTAAAATAATCATTTTTTACTTTCTCTGTACGTAGTGTACAGAGCAGTATTGTAATGCACTCAAAAACTCGATACCGAGATTTCACTGGAAATATATGTTTTGAGACCCCCTGCATTCAAAAAAATCGTTTTTCAAAACATATCTATGTGTGCGTGTTTGTTTGGCAGCATAGTTCAAACGGGAAAAGTCCGTTAAATACCAAAGCTTGTATTTAAGTTTAGTATCTCCCAAGAGATTTTCAAGAAATCCCTTTACATGGAAATAGTTTCGAAAATTTTGTGTTTCTCAAAAGTGGTTCTAATTATTTTGATTAAAATATCGTATTAAAGATACTTACAAGAGAAAAATGAATTTTCTGGGAATAGTCTCTTTATTCTGGATTACATTTGCTGATTTTGAGTAACTGGTAAACCCTAAGAGATAGACAAAAACTTACTCCACCAAAAATTTATATCTCGCCGAAACACGCAATTTAAGTCCTTTACATGTTTGTTGTGGAGGTAGCTGTTTCCGAAATATTCCTTGTTATTGGTTTCAATTGTAAAGTATTTATCCTTTTCTCAAACAGGAAGTCTTCGTTTTTCTTTTGTTCTACTCCTGGCCAAGTAAAGAGGCCACTTACATTGACAATCGCATAGCGACAGTTTTTGAAACATTTGACTATCACTTTAGCTTAGAGCATTCCTTTAGTTCCCTTCTACTTATAAGGAACTAAGTAATAAGAACATTGTGCTAATGTTTATCTCGATTAGCATGCTGTAGAAAGCAGAAGTCGCCCTCCGTGGTGTAATGGTTACCATGGTTAAACCCGGCGGAGGACGATGGATTTTTTCGGGTGTAAATGGCTTCCTTCGGAAGGGAAGTAAAGCTGTTGGTTCCGTGACGTAGAGAGGCCTGATATAGAGGCCTCTGAGCTAAATTAAGCAGTATTTCGCGCCATATTTAGGATGGGACGCTGAGAACCACAGTAGTTAAAGAGCGTCAAGCCATTTACATTTCTCTTGTAAGAAGTTTGTTTGTATAGCAGCTAGAGAAAGTCATGTGAGTGTAACACATCAGATTGTTTTGAAAACTTCGGCATTTTAATCCCTAAAATAATCATATTTTACTTTCTCTGTACGTACTATGTATATAGTGAATAGAGAAGGTATTGTATTGCACTCAATAATTCGATACCGAGATTTCACCGGAAATATTTGTTTTGAGATCCCCTGAATCCAAAAAAAAAAAGCATTTTTAAACGCAGTACTTCTTTCTTGCACTCAGTACTTGATAAGAGAGCGCACTTGGTTGGCCCAAGTTGTTTACTGAAGAAAAGGAAGCATGTTTGACTAAATGCAATTGAGGGCGGGTTGTGACAATAAAAACAAATGGCGGGTGAAGTAATTGAATCAAGTTATCATGTGAAAGCAGCTGGAGCAGCGACTGTACCCGGTGCAGTATATTGGTGGGCAGAGCGGGTAACCACATATTAGTGGTCTGCCTCACTACGGGCACGTAAACTCCATTGTATTTACGTCCCTGTCACACTACACGGACCCTGGCCCAATATCGCTTTCTGCTCAGCCACGCAAAGGCACAGCTCACTTTCTATATCACAGCACTCAGCTACTCTCTGTAACAAATTCTTATTTTCTCTACACGTACTATGTACATAGTGTATAGAGAAGGTATTACATTCCACCCAAACAATCAATACCGAGATTTCACCGGAAATATAAGCATTTTCAGAAAAACGTCGGTGTGTCTGTGAACACGATAACTCAAAAACGAAAAGTCGGTAAAAATACCAAACTTGGTATTTAAGTTCAGTATCTTCCCCACCCCAAACTACCCTTTGCATGGAACTTTTTTCGAAATTTTTTATTTTCTTAAAAATGGCTCTAACGATTTTCATTAAAATATCGTATATTAAAGATATTTACCCCACAAATAAAATGTATATCATGAATTTTCTGAGAATACCCTCTGAAGACCACTTTATTCTGAATCAATTTTATGGAATTTTGCATAACTGCTAAACCGTAACAAAAGGAGGAAAACTTACAACACAAAAAATGTAGAGCACTTTAAAACACACAATTTATGTTATATACATTTTTTCGTGGAGTTTATAATTTTTTGGATATTCCCTGTTTTTGGTTTCAACTTTGACAAACATACTTTTCTCATATAGGAATTTGTCAACTCGTGTCCATAATAAGGAACTTCAGTCACGTAACAACCAGCTTTCGACTATTACTTTAAACTTACAAGGAAGCAAGTAATAAGAGTATTTCTGCTAATTTGTTCTCGATTAATATGAATTAAATAGAAGCATAAGATTTTTAACAACAATTTTTGTATAGATGTAGAGATAGCCACGTGAATGGAACACATCAGATTTTTGTTAAATGTCCCCAGCTTAGGGAAAGAAGAAAATTCAATTCTTTATCATTTCTCTATCAACTTCATTCTGGCATTCCAAACTATCTAAATGCTTGCTTCAACATAATCGAGAAACTTGTTCACGACACTCTTTCCTTCTTGCTATACCTGCTCATCATACAACCTTCTATTCATCATTTACAATAGATTTAGCTCGTCTTCCCTCCCTGAAGATGTAAGGGACTGCCGGCACGTTATACTGTTCAAGCAGGAAATTAGGGCACACCATTATAATCAGCTAATCTGCTGCTGTATTAATATGATAGATACATCACTTTAATTTATTGTTACTAATATTTTATGGACTGGCAAATAATCCGCATTTCAGTTGTAAATATGACATATACGCATTTCAATCTACATGAATATTTTACATAAAATAATTTTGTTTACAGCTATTTTTTTCATTTTAGTATACTTCCTGTACCTTTAACGTACTGCCTGGTAGTGTGGAAGAGAAGGTATAAATAAATAAACCTTTCTCATTCGGGAATTTGTCAACTCCTGACATGCACATAGAACCGAATTTTAATCACAATCACAAAACAACCAGATTTTAAAAGATTCTATCTTCGGTTTAGTCCAGTGTATTTCCTTTATTACAAGTCTGGTAATTTTATATTAATTAGCATGAAGTAGATAGAAGAAGCTTATTAAAAATAGTTTGTCACAGAGAGTAGAGAAAGTCATGTGAATGGAACACATAAGATTTTTATTTTTACTATGAGCTACAAATCAGGAAAAATGTAGTAGTATTTTATAAAGGCTATTAGTGTTTGTAAAAATATCTATAAAATTAAGTAATATTTTTATATACCGTTCATTATGTTGTATTGGTTAAATTATATGATACAAGTGGTAAATATGTTGCTTTATATTGCGAGTAGGGTGCTTGCGAAACGAGGCCGTAGGCCGACTACAGTAAACCTACTGAAATATAAAACAATTTTAGTTTTAGACAGTTCTCAATATTTATAGACATATTATAATTATAAATTGATACTTTTAGCTATTTCACGGAGTTCATGCTTAATGGTCTGCTATATTCACTTGTTGCCTTGCTTAGCATCAGTGCTGACAGCTAATAACTTACCCGTAGAGAACGAAAGCATTCTTTACAACGGAGGCAGTGTAACAGTCGTAATTTCTCTCTCTCCGCTGCTTGTATAATTTCGTCTGGTTTAGAATAAAATGGAAATAGCGCGCTACTTATGGACAGTCTTTAACTACAGTGGTTCTCAGGGTCCCAATCTAAATTGGGCGTGAAAGACCACTTAATTTTGCTTAGAGGCCTCAGATTTGAGGTTCTTTTACGTGCCGTAAATCTTCGACACGGGACCAACGGCTTTACTTCCCTTCCGAAGGAAGCCATGCTAAGGATTTTTATACCTGAAAAAAAATCCATCGTCCTCCGCCGGGTTTGAACACGCGACCTTGGGGTATATGAAGTTAGCATGGTAACCATTACACCACGGAGGGTGAAGTCTGGTTTAGAAGTTTCCATGTTCATGATATTCAAATCATCCTCCGTTTTATGGATCAATACGAGCTTTCAGAGTCATAGCCTACTTGAATGAGGCCGTGGACGCATAAACCAAAGTTGGCTACATTGGAGTGTTATAATTTTATAATACTGAGTGACAGAATGTTCTACTTTTAACACTACTGACATCTGGTAAAAGACCTAATTTTAGCATCAACTGTCTAAAAAATAATTTTCTGAAGATTTTACCAAAACGATTATTTAGACATAAAATTTAAACAATATTATGATTCCTTAGTTCAACTAAATGGACACAAAGAAACCTAGAAAGAGCGATAATGTGAATATTAAATCCATGTTACTTTTAAAAGGTATACAGCTGCCTAAATACATTTGATATTTAGAACTTTATATATCCAGCGTTGCAGAGATTTGCACACGGAATAAAGAAGCTAAAAATTATTGTTTTTGTTTCTCTTTGTTTATTTTTTGCCCTCATTTCAGATCTAGAATACATTAAGAAATAGCAGAACTTCTTTTTAAAATAATACAGGCGGTTGAAAATGAGAACATTGAGAAATATGCAACCTTGAAATAATTTTAACTTCAAAAATACCCTCTAAAATTTCGCCTTCTCTTGCATATCTTTGCATAGCCCTTAGATTGTCATGCGCCTTTAATTATTTTTACTTTCTCTACACGTACTATGTACATAGTGTATAGTGAAGGTATTGCATTGCACCCAAAAATTCTATACCGAGATTTCACTGGAAATACATGTTTGAGGGCTCCGTTATCCAAAAAAAAAATCATTTTTAGAAAAAGGTCCGTGTGTGTGTCCGTCTCACCGTGTGTCTGAACACGATAACTCAGAAACGAACAGTCGGTAAAATACTAAACCTGATATTTAAGTTCAGTATCTTCCAAATATGCGACTCGAAGATTCTAAAGAAAATCCCCGCGCACCCAGCTACCCTATATATGGAAAATAATTATAACGTTATAGTTTTCTAAAAATGACTAAAACTATTTTGATTAAAATCTCTTATATTTAAGATTTTTACCCACATGACAAATAAAATGTCTATCTTGAATTTTGTAGGAATAGCCTCTGAAGACATGTTTATTCCAGATTAATTTTGCTGAATTTTCGTAACTCGCAAACCAAAAGATAAGAGAAAAATTTACTACACACAAAATGTAGATCACGTTAAAACACACAATTTACTTCATAACGTTTTGTCGCGGAGTTGACCATTTCTGAGATATTCCTTGTTATTTGTTTCTCACCTAAAATGCTTAAAAGATTTCACTCATGGAAAGCTGTAAACCCGTGCCCCTGGACAGCAACGGATTTCAACCACATGGCAACTAACTTTTAAAAGATATGTTTATAGTTTTTAGTCATTCCACTTACAAGAAAGCAAGCAATTAAAACAAAATCTGCTAACGTTTATCTCGATTACAATAAAATAGAAGAATATGCTTTTTAAGAATAGTTTGTTACAGTGATGTAGAAAAAGTCATGTGAATAGAATACTTAAGAGTTTTTAATATATTTTCTCTTATTGCTCTTTGCTATTTAATTATTTCTTTAATGCGACTTTTCAAACCTCTAATTATATTATGGTAATTATATATTGTTTCTTTTATGTAGCAATTGGTAATGATAAATATTTGGATAGTTTAATTATTGACTCCGGAAAACAAATGCATACATAGAAAATTAAAAGAGCTGATAACATTTTCTCTCTGGTTTATTAATCATTGACGCAATTTCGAGGTGCTTTAACATTTAAATTAGCAACGAACAGTTTTCTGATTTAAACCACAAATAAACATTCAAATTAGTCTATGCAATTTACAGTAACCACCCCGCAAATAGATGTGTCATATGATAGGGGCCAATCATTTTAGAATATACTACATGAAGCCAATTAAGGTCATAATGCTCTGAAAAAAAAATTCTGATGGCTTCCATGCCATGACTTTCTCTACAGCTCTGCAACAAATTATTGTTAGAAAGCTTATGTTTCTACTTGCTTCATGCTAATTGAGAAAACATCAGCATAAAGTCTTATTACTTTCTTCCTTGTAAGTAGAAGTGAAATAAGGGAGTACCATAGGTTAAAGTGACAGTCAAAAGCTGGTTGCTATGTGACTGATGTTCCTTTGTATGGACAGCAGTTGATAAATTCCTGTATAAGAAAAGTATAAGTTTTTTTTTAAAGCTGAAACCAGAAACAGGGAATATCTCAAAAACGATCAACTTCACGAAACAATGGATATAGTATAAATTGTATGTTTTAATGTGATCTACATTTTTTGTATGGTAAGTTTTGTCCATCTCTTACAGTTTAGCAATTATGCAACATTCCGTAAAATTCATCCAGAATAAAGTAGTCTTCAGAGGCTATTCCCAGAAAATTCAAGATGTTCATTTTATTTGTCAGGAAAATTGCGTTAATATGCGATATTTTAATCAAAATTGTTAGAGCTATTTTTGAGATTATCAAAATTTTCGAAAAACGTTCCATGTAAAGGGTAGTTTGGTGTGGGGAGATTTTTCTCAAAATCTTCCTGTCGTATCCCTGAAAGGTACTGAACTTAAATACCAAGTTTGGTATTTTTCCGAGTCTTCGTTTTTGAGTTATCGTGTTCATTGGCACACGGACACACGTAGCTTTTTCTGAAAATGACTTTTTTTTGGATACAGGGGACCCTAAAATATATATTTCCGGCGAAATGTCTGTATCGAAATGTTGGGTGGAGTGCAACACCTTCTCTATACACTATGTACATAGTACGTATAGAGAAATTTAAAATGTTTCTTTTTTTTTTTTTTGGACTCAGGGGACCCCAGAACATATATTTCCGGTTAAATGTCTACATCGAATTTTTGGCAGAAACATTAGAAGAAATAGTCTTATTGCTAACTTCCTTGTAAGTAGAAGTGAAATAAGGGAGTACCATAGGTTAAAGTAATAGTCAAAAGCTGTGGTTGCTATGTGACTGAAGTTCCTTTGTTTGTATGGACAAGAGTTGACAAATGCTACTGCCTTATTTCAGTTCTACTTACAAGGAAGCAAGTAACAAGAGTATTTCTGCTAATTTCTTCTCGATTAGCATGAAGTAAATAGAAGAATACGTTTTTTTAACAATAATTGTTTGCAGAGATGTACGGAAAGCCATATGAATGGAGCACATCAGATTTTTACTTTCTCTAGCACCGTATGTACAATGTGCTTCGGGATAGAGAAGTGTTGTAATGCACCTAAAAACTCGATGTCGAGATTTCATCAAAATACATGTCTCAGGACCCTCTGAATTCAAAAAATGCATTTTCAGAAGCAGGCCCGAGTGTGTGTGTGTGTGGACAGCATAGCTCAAAAATGAATAGACGGTTAAATACTAGAAATTTACTAAAGAATCACAAAAAAAATTGTATTTTTTATTTTAACTCTATAAAATAATTTAAACATTCCTGAATACCAACAAGATATAACTTGGCACCAGGCGCCACTTTAAAATGCATTAGAAGTGAAACTGTAATGGACTGGGCAAGAAAAACTTCATTCAGTTCCACAAGATCTCATTCCCACCAGCAAAATAAAACACAAAGTTGTGCGGAAGAAAAGCAGCAATGGAATAAGAAAAGGATAGAAAAGGCAGCAGCAGTGGAGAGGAACAGGAAAGCTGGGTCCAATTTACCAACGTAGTGGATTTTAGTGTGAGCCATGCATTCAAATCTTTCCTTCTTAAGAAATACACATTACCCTTTTTAAATTATTAGTATTTTCTTTTCTTTGTATCCAATAGAATGATTGGAAAAAAAGAAGACATCTTTCTACTGATTATTGCCAACTAATCACAGTCCGTGGTGTAATGGTTACCATGCTGACTTCGTATACCCAAGGTCGCGGGTTCAAACCCGGCGGAGGACGATGGATTTTTTCGGGCGTAAAAATCCTTAGCATGGCTTCCTTCGGAAGGGAAGTAAAACTGTTGGTCTCGTGTCGTAGATTTACAGCACGTAAAAGAACCTCGGTCTTTCACGCCCAATATAGAATGGGACGCTGAGAACCATAGCAGTTAAAGAGCGTCCATAAATAATACGCCATTTGCCATTTTAACTAATCACACATGAAAAAATCAGATGTGTTCCTTTCACATGACTTAACAGATCTGCAATCAATCATTGTTAAAAGTGTTATTCTTCTATTTACTTAATGCTGATCAAGAAAAAAGAAATAGCAGAAAAGGTCTTATTACTCGCTTCCTTGTAAGTAGACGGGAAATAACGGAGTACCATAAACCAAAGTGATAGGCAAGTCTTTTAAAACCTGGTTGCTATGTGACTGCAGTTCCTTTGCTAATGGACAGGAGTTGACAAATTCCCGTACGAGAAAAGTATTTTATAGCTGCTGAAACCAATAACAAGAAATATCTAAAAAACGGTCAACTCCACGAAAAAATATATGTAACATAAATTGTGTGTTTTAACGTGCTCTACATTTTTTGTGAAGTAATATTTTGTCTATCTCCTACGGTTCACCAGTTTTGTAAAATTACGCAAAATGCATCCAAAATAAACACGTCAAAATTTAAGGTATACGTTTTATTTCTCAATTAGACACTTTTAATATATGATATTTTAATTAAACTCGTTAGAACCATGTTTAAGAAAATAAAAATTTTCTAAAATGTTTGTATATAAAGGGTAGTTGGGGATGGGATTTTCTTGCAAATCTTCGTGTCGCATCTGGAAGATTATGAACTTAAATACCAAGTTTGGTACAGACAGACACACACACACAATTTTCTAAAAATTATTTTTTTGAATTCAGGGGGTTCTGAAACATACAATATCTTCCCTATATACTATGTACATAGTACGTGTAGAGAAAGCAAAAAGAGTATTAGGTTAAGTGTGAGTTCAACCATAAATCACACAAGAAAATTGGTACTAATATTAAATTTATAGTAATCAGAAAAATTGTACATTGGCTTGAGGAGCAATATTATCCCCATCCCGCCTGGGTGGTGTGGTGGTAGCACGTCTGCTTTACATTTAACAGGTCGTGAGCTCGAATCTCGCTCTGCAAGAGTTACCCGGATAAGGGTTTTTCGGGATTTTCCCTTATTCTAAGAAGACGAATGTCGAGTAACTTTAGGCTCCGTGGTCCCCAATTTTATTAATCGTCCGATATGACCAACCAGGCTAAAGGACGCTAAACCACTAAAAAAAAATCCATTAAGTGGCATGTGTTTTCGACCAACTCATTTGTTACACTCCTAACACCAACTTCTTCATAAATCTGGTTACGCGTAGCACATTCAATAAGACTGCTAACAACATATTCCGTATAATTTCAAAATATCATCCATAATTTAAACATCCATGATCGGAAATGACGCTTTATTGACTTAAATTAACTACAATGCTTACCATAACAATCAAGTTCACGACATGTATTGTGATAGAATTTATTTAATATACCATATTATAATTATTTCCTATATTAAAAACGTATTTCCTTAAATAAACGCAGATAAAGTTACTTGGTGTAGAAGTAACTTTATTAACTTGTGGGTCTTAAGATGACTCCCTGCGGTCGTGACCCACTCGATAATAAAACTGACTTTTGCAGTTAAATAAAATACTATTATTGTACTTCAGTTACGTATTGTTAACAAGAGTATTTCGTTCAGGACATGTGATCGTAGGAAGTGGCCAATCCAGTACTTGGCGCGTAAAATTTCAACCAATCGGAACTCACTACCTCTACATTTTAATGTTTTTATCACACCCACGCGGAAATTTTTTCTTCTAAATTTATCGTACCCACGTGCATTTGTTTTCTCTCTGAACTAATGTTCGTCTCATAATAACAGTATCAGTGTGCAGTGATATTCCCGGACATAATTGCGAAAGTTTCAAAGCGTTTTGGGGAACTGTCTAGCGTTGAAATAGACATATTAATTGAAAATTCAAAGGCACAGAATACTAAAAACAACAGAGAGAGTGTGTGGAACCTGTTCAATGAATTGATATTTAATTAACAATATTAATGGTGTAAAATAATAACCTATTTTTGAAATTTATATATACATAATTTTAAATGTTTGGGCAATTAATATAATTAATATAATACATACATTTAAATATTAAATTTAATTTTGATAAATATATAGGTTCAGATGTATAATTTAATTTAAGTTATTTAGGTTAAGTTAATAATCTGACAATTATATACTTATTTTATTTTGTAAACTTTGAAAAACTGTTTGTTAATAAATGAAATAAGGTATGAGATATTTGACCCGGTGGAAGCGATTAGATATCGGGGTATAGTATATAGATTTTATTTTTTTTTTTTTAGTTCAAAGAATTCTGTAAGCAACGAGGGCAAGATTTATGATGTGGACATCAAGTTGCAGTGATTTCGGTGCAAATGCACGTCAAGACAAATGGGATTTTAGGAGTATTAATCTTCGTGTCCATATAGGTTATTATTGTTATTTTATTCACGAAATAGTTTTATTAAATACAACTGGAGCTACAATTTTTCTCTAGATAAAAGTTGGAGCTCTCGTTATATAGACAAGTTATACTATGTAGAAAATGTCATGTATCTATTTCAGGAAAAATATTTCACCTGTATTGCAAGCGTATGTATTTTGTTTCAGTGACGTAAGTGGCCTTGAGGTCGTTTGGAGGAATATGGCCAGTGAAGTTGAGAAGGCATATTCCAAATATTGCAATTGATGCACCCAGTCATAAATGGTCTGCCGTGTGTGTGGTTGTTTCCCATAATTTGTCCTATAATGACGAAGTACAGTAACTGAATTTGTCTTGGCATATTCCAAAACACAACTTGACTCTCCATATTCCTCCAAACGACGTCAAAGCCACTTACGTCACTGAAACAGAATAAAAAATGTCAGGCACAAAACTTCAACTATGTACGCTTGTAATACAGGTGAAATGTTTTTCCTGAAATTAATACATGACATTTTCTACATAGTATAACTTGTCTATTTCTTTTAGGCCAACTCTGTATTATTTATGATAAAAATTCTTTAATTACCTTTGTTCTCATATCTGAAAACTTAATGTAGTTTTGAGCATGACTATACATGTTAGGAGAGAGAGGGAGGAGAGTGGTAGGAGATAGAAAAAAAAGAAGCATGTCTTGCTTTCAACAACCAACTTCGATGCCATGGTGCTTTTAAGGGAATTGAGTCGAAACGGGTGAAAATACAATCCTGATATCCTTTTTTTTCCCCCAGTCCGTTCCTCTCTTTCTTCCTTTATACAAATCATAACCCAAATTAATCTGAATGAGGAACTGTCAAGAAGCGCCGTTGAACAAACAGGAAGACTTAGAAACGACATACTTTTACTGGGTATTAGCCGCTGTTCACCGTTAGCAGGCAATTAGTGGAAGTAAGCAAGCATTCCCGGCAGACAAAAGCGACAACTGTGATATATATAAAGTGAGAGAGGGAGGGGGAGGGGGTGGAAAAGAGCCAGGGACGGGAGGAAGGTGAATTGGGCGGGAGGAGGCAAATGCAAATGTTCAATTAGGTTAATTGAACATTAGGCGAAATGAACATTTTCGGAAACGTCCATTAGCGATGAGGTGAAAACGTGATTAATTAGAAATGTTATCAAATTAGACAAGAGAGGGAGACAGAGGGAGAGACACAGAGGAGGAGAAGAAAGTATTTTAGAGTATTAAATGCATTAGGTGACTGTAAATTAAATGGAGCGAAGGTTTTTCTTCACCCCTGCCACCCCCTCGCGAGTAAATTACAAGAACTTCTGACACTGAAACCAGGTAAAGGTGAAGACATGGGGGTAAAAAATAAATAGGGCAGCTCTTCGAGTCTAATTAATAGAAGTTCAACTCCAGACAAGACGATGGCCGATTTTTGCACGTCTCCGATCCGTCAAATTACACTAAGTGCTCCAGTCCTGAGTGTATTATGCCTCTCTCTCTCACTCTCTCTCTCATTAGCATAAGTGGGGTCCACGCCAACAATCCGGAATCCCAAGAAATTGCCTTACTATAAGATTGCTTACCTATGTACTACAACGTCACTGAGGGTTGTCAAATGTGAAATTCATATGATAATATGCAGGCAAACGAAACACAAAAATTTGATGTGTTCCATTCACTTGACTTTCTCTACAACTCTGCAACATATTATGCTTATGCTTCTTTTTACTTCATGCTAATCGAGAAAAAAATACCAGAAATAGTCTTATTACCTGTTTCCATGCAAGTAGAGTCAAAACAAGTTTTTAAAGGTGAAATATACATCTCTAAAACAATCAACTCCACGAAAAAAATGTATATAACATCAAGTGTGTGCTTTAACGTGCTCTACATTATTTGTGCAGTTAGTTTTTATATATGTCTTGCGGTTTAGCAGTTATGCAAAATTCCGTAAATTTTATCCAGAATAAACTAAGCTTCAGAGGCTATTTCCAGAAAATTCAAGATATACATTTTATTTGTCAAGTAAATATCTTTAATATACGACGTTTTAATCAAAATTGTTACAGCCTTTTTTAAGAAAATCAAAATTTTCGAAAACAGTTCCATGTAAAGGATAATTCGGAGTGGGCAGATTTTTCTCAAAATATTCGTGTCGCATCCCTGGAAGATTCTAAACTTAAATACAAAGTTTGGTATTTTACGGACTTTTAGTTGTTGAGTTATAGTGTTCACAGACACACGGGAACATACACGCGCGCGCGGACCCTTTTATGAAAAGGCTTTTTCTGGATACAGGGGACCCTAAAACGTATATTTCCGGTGACATCTCTCCATCGAATTCTTGGAAGGAGTGCAATATTTTCTCTATACACTATGTACATAGTATGTGTAGAGAAAGTAATAAAAAACCGAAAGGATGCTTATCAATTCTGTATACAAAAAACGGTCTAAAATGACCCTTATTTGCTCATAGTATATGTTATCTTGCCCGTTCCAATATCAAAGTATTTGTCATCGCTTACTTTCTCATTCTTGAGGGATGTAAATAGTTGACTGCGTTCTTAGATATTCAATTGTTCAAAAGGTTCCTCCCAGTTGATTGCGTTGTCTTGTATTCAACATTTAAACGTTTTATATATATAGTATATATCAGGGTGTTTCAAAACGACACCAAACGAAGATGTGCACCTTGTTGGTCATACCGTACGTGATACGTGAATATAATTTTCAGATCTAAATTCGACACATAAAGAAACTACCATAAAATCACCATGGACTAGGCAGTCATACCTAACCAAATGCCACGTGCCTGGCCCACCCCAAGAGTGATGCCGATTGGTAGCGAAGGTCCCAGTCGCGTGGTGTAGGCGTAGTTTGATAGACATGCAGGCGCGGCACAGGTCACCTTAGTAATGGAAACCGTAGCATGTGTGTATGACAAACGTTGTTCCTTCGCTGCCTAATCCCAAATATGTACGATTTTTAAACACACATAAAACTCTAAATAGAAGAGTTTGAAGGTTGCGACATGAAGTTTCGGACAAATCAAAGTGTAAGCTGATCGAATGCTATATTCGTTTGCTGTCGTTTTGAAACGGCCTGTATGTAAAATTGTATCTCAAATATTTTGGTTGTACATAGTGTATAGAAAAGGTATTGCACTCCACCCAAAAATTGATGCCGAGATTTTACCGGAAATTTATATTTTAGAGTCCCCTGTATTAAAAAAAAGCATTTTCAAAAAAAAATCCGTGCATGTGTGTGTGTGTGTGTGTCCATGTATCATTGTGTCCGTGTGTCCGTGAACACGATAACTCAAAAACGAAAAGTCGGTAAAATACCAAACTTAGTATTTAAGTTTAAAATTTTCCAGGGTTGCGACAGGAAGATTTTGAGAAAATCCTCCCACCCCAAACTACCCTTTACATGGAACTTTTTCGAAAAAATTGATTTTTTTAAAAATGACTAACGATTTTGTTTAAAATATCGTATATTAAAGATATTTACTTGACAAATAAAATGTTTATCTTCAATTTTCTGGGAATAGCCTCGGAAACTTAGTTTATTCTGGATGAAATCTATGGCTCCTAAACTGTAAGAGATCGATAAAATTTACTACACAAAAAATGTAGAGCACCTTAAAACACACAATTTATGTTATATACATATTTTTATGGAGTTGATCGTTTTTTAGTTATTGCTTGTTTTTGGTTTCAGCTTTGAAAAGCATACCTTTCTCATACAGGAATTTGCCATCTCCTATCCATACAAACAATGGAACTTCAGTCACATAGCAACCAGCTTTTGACTATCACTTTAACCTATGGTACTCCCTTATTTCACTTCTACTTACAAGGAAGCAAGTAATAAGACTATTTCTGCTAATTTTTTTTTTCGAGTAGCATGAAGTAAACAGAAGCATAAGCTTGCTAACAGTAATTTGTTGCAGAGATATAAAGAAAGGCATGTGAATGGTACACATCAGATTTTTGTAAATGTGTATATGTTTAAGCGGGGTAATGAATACTTACTGGCCAGACTGGCATTGACTTCTTGCTTTAATTAATTGACACAGATTGGCAATATACTATTAAGTGTATTCACAGATTGGCTCATATTTCCTGGGGTATACGTTGCATTCATGTTTTAGTACTCTCAGTGTACGCATTTACTCCATAATATTTAAGGTGTTACTCATTGTTATCAGTAACTGGGGAAGAGCGTTCAGAAATTCTGGGCGTGTTGCTGGGAAATAAAGTCCACTAATCTAATTCATTAACGCCATAGTGACAGTACTTTGGTATGCAACATTTTAAAGAATGATTTTTGTTTGATCTATTTCTGTCAGATATACTTTCCTTATTTCTTCTTCTTTATCTTCTTCTGCAGTAACTATTTAATGAAATTAAAAGTTAGAAGCCAGAAATAAATTTGTGTGCCTGCATTACGGAGTTTAGGTATTCCATTTGGAAGATGGAATCACCATGAAAGAAAAAATCTGATGTGTTCAATTCGCATTACCGCCTCTACCTGTTCTGCAAATTATTCTTTAAAAAGATTACAATTTTGTCTACGTCATTCTAATCGAGATAAACATTAGCAGAAAGATTATATTACTTTCTTCCTTCTAAGTAGAATGGAAATAATCAATACAGTCAGATAAAATGATATTTTTTTTAAATCTGGTCGATATGTGAACAATTGAAGTTCGGGTTGCCTTGAATTGCTAGTAAAACTATAAAGAGGTTACACTAAAAGTAACTCCTCTCTGAGAATACTGTAGTTTAAAATTGAAACTAATAACAAGGAATATCTCGGACGATTAACTCTATAAAAAGTGTGTATGATATAAATTGTATGTTTTGACGAGATCTATATTTTTCGTGCAGTAACATTTTGTCTATCTCTTAAGGTTTTCCAGTTATGAAAAATTCATCCAGAATGAAGAGGTCTTAAGAGGTTTTTCTCAGAAAATTCAAGATGTACATTTTATTTAGCATGTAGACCCATTTTTAAAAAGTCAACATTTTCGAAAATTGTCTCAGTAAAGGGCAATTTGGGGTGGGGGATTTTCTTTAAAATTGTTCGTGTTCTATCTTTGGAAGATACTAACTAAACAAGTTTGGTATTTAACAGACTTTTCGCTTTTCAGCTATGCTGTTCACAGTTACCAGTTGCATATCTACTGAATAGAGACCGACCTGCATTGGTGCAGCATATAAGCAACCTGTAGTAACGCGTTGGGGAACGTGGCTCGACCCAGCAGTATACTATGCTATATATTACAATACTGTTTATGTGTAATTAATGTCTTTAATGATAGTGCATGCTTTACAATCAAGATTCTAAACTCTTTTGCTTCATATGGATTGCATAAAGATTTGCAATTCATACACAAGAACTTTGCAGATATATATCTACGACAATAACACATATTTGGAAACATTGAAATGCCTCAAGCCCTGAAAGCTGTCGATGAACTTGTGCAAGCAGTGAATCAGAGAACCGTAATACCTGTTTCAGTTCGTATGAAAAAGAAAGTGAGACAATGTTTACTTACCAAATGTGCTAAGAGGTGTGGCTAAAGAAATAATTGCTGATGATTGAGTATCTTACCAATAGTCGATGATTTACGTTTTGCTTCAATCGCATCTTATGATGTGGAGAAAAGTTTTTCCCAATATAAAGACTGTTTACGTGCCAATTGGAGACGATTCACATTTGAAACGTTACGAATGTATGTTGTGCATTATAATTTGAGTATCTTGAGAGAAAATGAAACGGATAATGATGCTGATGACTTGTTGCAATAAAGCAATTGAATGTACGTAAATATTAAAATTGTTAGTTCCGGTAAATCCGGTATTTATGTTTGCCACCCACCCAACCTCAATCGTCTTCCACTGCTAGTGAAACCATCAGTCTACCACTGCCCCATTTTCCTTCATTAGTACCACCACATACACACTGCATTGTCAGCACATCACAACTATATACCATGCTGCGAAAGCTTCGATTCTGTCCCTCTATCGGTCTCCAAGATGCTATCCCTAGACATAACCAGTTTATTTCTCATTTTGGTGATACAATCAAATAACTAATCATTTCCAATATTGATATTTTATCAACGTATACAAATAAAGGTTATTAGATAAAATAACTGATATGTTTATAGAACTAAAGAGAGGAATTTGTACATTATTTATTATTTATTATTTTCCCTTGTATATAGAGAAGGTATTGTATTACACCCAAAAATTTGATAGCGAGAATTTACCAGAAATACCTGTTCTGGGACACCCTGAATAAAATTTTTTTTTTTCAAAAATGCCGGTATGTGTGTGTGTGTGTGTGTCACTGAGCAGCTAGCTCAAAAACCAAAAGACAATTAAATACCAAACTTGACATTTAAGTTTGGTATCTTCCAAAGTTGCAATACGAAGATTTTCAACAAAATCTTCCCACTCCAAATTATACTTTATAGAGAAAAAATTTCGAAAAGTTTGATTTTCTCAAAAATTGCTCAAAATATTTTATATTTAAGATTAATGTTTATCTTGAATTTTCTGGGAATAACCTCTGAAGGCCATTTTATTCTATATTATTTTTTATGAACTTTAAATTACTGGTAAACCATAAGAGCTAAACATTCTGAGCAAAAAAAAAAAAAAAAAAAGTAGATCTATTTAAAACTCACAATTAATGTCATATACACTTTTTTGTGGAGTTGGCCATTTTTGAGACATTCCTTAAAATACTTAAACCTTCTCTCATAATGGAACTTGTCAACGCTTGGTCATGCAAAGAAATGGATTGCAATCCCATGGCAACCACATTTTAAAACATTTGACTGTCGTTTGGCCTAGTGTATTCTCTTATTTCCCTTCAACTTAGACATGAACAAAGTAACAAGACAGTTTGTGCTAATGTTTTAGTATGGAATAGATAGAACAATAATTTGTTACAGAGATGTAGAGAAAGTGATATTTTTGTACTCGATACGAATATAAGTGTTTACGTAGACGTGTAAGGCCGACCAATAAGAGCAGGGAATTCCTGAGACCCAGCAACGTCCTGGCCCTCACTTAGCAGAGGATTATCTTGGCGAAGCGGAACGATCATGGCTACCAACTTGACTAAAGCAATGGCGGACAGTTCTCCTTTGTTTCCAGCTAGTTAATCTCTCTCTTTCCCTTTCCGAGCGCGTCGCATTTACATCCAGCAGTGAAGGGGCGGGAGGGGGGGGTCTCTAATTAACTGGTAAACTTTCAGGAAACCCCGGGCATGTATCAAGGGCTAATTAATGCTCCTCCTCGGGCAAGGAAGAGAGGGGGGGGGGAGGCAGCTCTCATATATGGGCAGGTCGTATTTACTGCAATACTTGACCCTCGCTCTCTACACAACTCTTTACTGCAACCTCTGCTTCGACTCCCGGCACCGTTTCTTCTTCTTCTGTACTTTTACCGCTTTCAATAACATTACCGTTGCTAATATAAATATTGGAACAGCAATTCATAACTGGCGCAACAGATAAATCTTAATGGGAGCTAGGAAGCGAGTTGTACTTTCACATAAGCAGTTCATGCATGCTGGAAGAGTGCCTGTCACAGTCAATGTCAAAATATCTTGTCACCTCTTGTGCACCTCCACTATATGGTGCTGCACTGATAAATATGTGTTTTCATATGTATATTCATATCTACAAAACATCTATACAAATGGCCTACTATATAAACAATGTCAATCGTCTGCCTCCAATTCTTCCAAACCTGACAGTCCTTCGTCTTCGCTCATGTCATTATATTCATTACTGCTATACTTTCTGCTACCATTATCCTGGATTAGAATTCTTTTTGATTTTCCACAATTCTTTCTAATGATTTTCAATATTCTCAACATGTCGACATACATTTTCCCACTCTGGCCTGCCAATTTCTGCAATTCGCTGGCGACACAAGTGTTCAACATCTTTTAATTTAAAAAGTGGTATATTAAGTTTTATTTTTCTTTCTTTCTTATTTTTGAGAACCCTGGAAACGGAACTCAGTGAAGTATCAGTTGCATTGGCTATTCCTTCATTCACTCAGGATTTTGAAGAACTCGGGGAACATACATTTTCTTCCTTCACCTGTGCCTATTGTTTCATGAAGGCAAGGATATTTGCAACTCTGCTCTGACTAAGTAATACCTTGTCACTTAACTTTGAAAACGTAGGAGCCATGATTGAAAAAATAAAATAAATAAAATGAATACTATTTACTACCCACTTTGAATGCAAACATATGCGAAACACTTTCCATAAGGAATGTACAAATTTGCTCGCTGTGACTTTAAGTAAGCAAAGTATCATATTACAAACTCCGATAACCTAGGCTCGGTAGCTGGGTTGGCGGTCAGGGTCACAATTCCAGAAGTTTTGTGCCGGCAATACAGAGAAATGTATCAGAATGTAAAGTTGAAGCTCACTACACGCTCGACGATAAGGTTCGATAGTAACGTATTTTATGAAGCTGGCCGAGAGGAAAACTGGTGAGGGACCTTGGACAAACTATGAAATAAAAATCTGATATGTTCCACTCACATTACTTTCTCTCAATCTCTGCAACAAAGTATTATTAAAAGCGTATGCTAATCGAGATAAACATTAACAGAAATGTTTTATTGTAAATAGAAGGGAATACACTAGGCTAAGACGACAGTCAAATGTTCTAAAATGTGGTTGCTATGGGATTTAAATCCGTTTTTTATTTGTGTGACCGAGTTGAAAAGTTCCCGTATGAGAAAAGTATTTAAAAAAGAAACCAATAGCAAGCAAATCACTAAAAAGATCAACTCCATGAAAAATAAAAATATATATGACATACATTGTATGTTTTAATGAGATCTGCATGTTTTATAAAGTAAGTGTGTTTGTCTTTTACGGTTTAACCCTTTTGCAAAATTCTGGAAAACACAAACCAGAATAAAACGGTCTTCAAAAGTTATTCCCTGAAACTTCAATACATACATTTCGTTTGTCATAACAATATCTTAAACATAAAGTATTTTATTCAAAATCGTTAGAGCTATTTTCAAAGCATTTTCCATGTAAAGCGTAGTTGAGGGTGGGGGATTTTCTTGAAACTCTTCGTGTCGCATCCTTGGAAGATGTCAAGTTTGGTATTTAACTGTATTTTCGTTTTTGAGCTATGATGTCCACAGATACACACGGAGGGTTTTTTTTTTTTTTTTTTTTTTTTTGCATTCTGGAGTCTCAAACCATATATGTGAAATCTCGGTAAGGAATTTTTGGGTGCAATACAATACCTTCTCTATACACTATGTACATAGTAAGTGTAGAGAAAGTAAAAAGAAATTTACTTGCGGCTCAACATGACGTTATAGCTTCAGGAATAATGAATAATTGTTTATAAAATGTAACAACTCGGATTTGATTCCCGGCAGGAGCGGCGAATTTTTCTTTAGCCAGAATTATTCTCCATCGCCCTCAGAGTCTGGAAGTATGTATGTGAGAGTGCATGTGTGTGTTTAATGATATAAATGATAAACTTAATGACAATAACCTACTGAGATCAGATGAGCTGTTTCAGAAGTCAAAGCCCCCGAAATGACCTTAGAAGTTCAAGGGGGACTATACAAATGAAACAATTAAAAAAATCTGATGTATTCCATTCACATGACTTTCTCTACATCTCTCCAACAAACTATTGTTAAAACGCTTCTGCTTCGATTTACTTCATGCTCATCGAGAAAAAAATCACAGAAATAGTCTTATTACGTGCTTCCTTGTAAGTAGAAGGGAAATAAGGGAGTACCATAGGTTAAAGTGACAGTCAAAAGCTGGTTGTTATGTGACTGAAACCAACAAACATGGAATATCTAAAAAAACGACCAACTCCAAGAAAACAATGTATAAATTGTGTGTTTTAATGTGCTCTACATTTTTTGCCAATCTCTTACGGTTTGGCAGTTATGCAAAATTCCGTAAAATTAATCAAGAACAAAGTCGTCTTCAGAGGCTATTCCCAGAAAGTCCAAGATATACATTTTCAAGAAAATTCCCCCACACAGAACTACCCTTTACATGGAACGTTTTTCGAAAATTTTCATTTTCTCAAACATGGCTCTAACTATTTTGGTTTAAATTTCGTATATTAAAGATTTTTACCTGACAAATAATAGCTATATCTTGAATAGGCTCTGAAGATTACTTCATTCTGGATGAATTTTACGCAATTTCGCAGAACTGCCAAACCGTAAGAGATACACAAAAACGTACTACACAAAAAATGTAGAGCACATTAAAACACACAATTTATGTCATATACATCTTTTTCCGTGAAGTTGATCTTTTCTTAGATATTCGTTGTTTTTGGTTTCATCTTCTTTGAAAAACTTGTACCTTTCTCATATAGGTATTTGTCGACTCCTGCCCATACAAACAAAGGAACTTCAGTCACATAGCGACCAGCTTTTGACTATCACTTTAACCTATGGTACTGCTTGATTTCCCTTTAACTAACAAGGAAGCAAGTAAATAGAAGCGTAATCTTTTTAAGAATAATTTGGTGCAAAGATGTAGAGAAAGTCAGGTAAATGGAACACATCAGATTTTTTTAAATAAAGTTTTTAATTTGTTTTGAAAACGAATACTTTTAAATTTTAAAAATATTACTAATCCAAATATGTACACAAAAAGTGTTTCATCAAAGCACAGCCTCTTAAACTGTAAATGTGTGGTAAAAATTTCAGCCGTTATTGTAAATTAATTTCTGAGATAATGGGGGATTTGTATAGACAATCTCACTTCTTCAGAAATTGCTTTCAAATATAACATTTAAAAAGAAAACGTAACCTAACTTTCCAAACACAGCTTTGTAGTGCTCATAAACTCTCACATGAAAGAATTATGAGTGGGATGTCAATGTTGCGAACAGTTAAAGTAAAACTTTCCGATCAAATAAAAAGAAATCTCGTCTAATACTAATATTTTCAAAGTTATTCATGTAATGAAATGAGTGTACCAGAATGTACTAAACACTACGATGCAGGATTATTTTCAACAATATTTTGAACTATTTAAAATTAGCGTACTGCTGTGAAAGCTAAACCAAAATGAGCGAGAGATTTGAAATATTCATTTGCAATTAAAATATGAAACTGGAAAAATCTGTGTTCCATTCACATAACTTTCTCCACATCTCTGCAACAAAGTATTCCATTTACTTCATCTAATTGAGAAAGAATTAGCAGAAATAGTCTTATTACTTGCTTCCTTGTAAGTAGAAACGAAATAAGGGAGTACCATAGGTTAAAGTGATACTCAAAAACTGGTTGCTATGTGACTGAAGTTCCTTTGTTTATATGGACACGAGTTCACAAAGTCCTGTATGACAGAAGTATAAGTTTTTCATAGCCGAAACTAAAAACAAGGAATATCTCAAAAACAATCAACTCCACGAAAAAAAATGGATATAACATAAATTGTGTGTTTTAAAGTGCTCTACATTTGTTGTGTGGTAAGTTTTTGTCCATCTCTTAGTCTTCAGAGGCTACTCCCAGAAAATTCAAAATATAGGTACATTTTATTTGTGAGGTAAATATCTTTAATATACGATCATTTAATCAAAATCGTTAGAGCCATTTTTTAGAAAATCAAAATTTTCGAAATTTTTCCCATGTAAAGTATAGTTTGGGGTGGGGGCATTTTTCACAAATTCTTCGTACCGTATCCCTGGACGATACTAAATTTAGATACCAAGTTTGGTATTTTACCGACTTTTCGTTTTTGAGTTATCGTGTTCACAAGCACACAGACACACACACACACTCTCACACGGACCTTTTTCTGAAAATACGTTTTTTGGATACAGGGGACCCTAAAACATATATTTCCGGTGAAATCTCAGCATCAAAATTTTTGGTGGAGTGCAATACCTTCTCTATACACTATGTATGTAGTACGTATAGAGAAAGTAAAAAAAATTAAAAAATCACATTTCGACTCCCCTTAATAGTCGTTAGCCACTGTCCCGCAATACGGTGGCGCCAGAGAAGTTGCCTAACACAAATAAAATGCCTACTCATGTTTAAAATGAATTGTTTCTATGAAGCAAACTTCTTTTTTCCCTCCGGACATTTGCTTCTACATTAGAAAAGAAAGATTCATGGAACTGACCTTTGTTATCTGGTAGTAGTTTTGCTTTGCGGGTCATCCTTTGAAACTGTGCTCTAAGTTATTGAATGACGCCTGCAGTATCTTTAGTTTAAATATTACTTTTCAGCTTACAATATTTACAAATATCTACCAATATGCTTTGCTGGTATATAAACAGAGGTATCTAAAGGTTAGTATGATTGCGGGGAGCCTCTTGAAGGTTTTTGGCCGCATTTTTTGCAAGACAGAACTAAATACGTCTAAAAACATTTTTTGAAAAAGGTCAGTGTGTGTTTGTGTGGACAGCTAGGTCAAAAACGAAAACACCGTTAAATACCAATCTTGGTATTTAAGTTTGGTATGTTCCAAGGATGCGACACGTAGATTTTCAAGAAAATCTCCCCATCCCCAGCTACCCTTTACATGGAAAAAATTTCGCAAATTTTGAGTTTCTTAAAAATGGCTCTAACGATTTTGATTCAAATATATTATATTTAAGATATGTACTTGCCAACTAAATTGTAAATCTTGAATTTTATGAGAAGAGCCTCAAAAGACTTCTTTATTCTGGATGATTTTTACTGAATTTTGCATAAATGGTAAACCGTAAGAGATAAACAAAAAGTTACTACACAAGAAATGTAGATCACGATAAAGCACACAATTTATGTCATATACATTTTTTTCGTGGAGTTGATCGTTTTTGAGATATTTTTGTTGTTGGTGTCATCTTTAAAAAATGTATACTTTTCTCATACACGAATTTGTCAACTCGTGTCCATACAAACAAAGGAACTTCAGTCGTATAGTAACCAGTTTTTGATTATCACTTTAACATATGGTACTCCCTTATTTCGCTTCTACTTACAAGGAAGCAAGTAATAAGACTATTTCTGATATATTTTTCTCAATTAGCATGATGTAAATATAAACATAAGCTCTCTAACAATAATTTGTTGCAAAGACGTAAATAAAGTCATGTAAATGGAACACATTAGATTTTTTATTTCAATATGTCTGAAGTACAAGTAAGAGAAAGTATCAGGAATATGGATTTGTTGACACCATGGATTTCTGTGGCTGGATACTTAAAACATAGAGCTGTTCACAAAACGTAAACATGTTAGAAATGACCGGAATTCATAGTTTGTATGCTAGAGTTATGCTAGTACATCTTCCAGTAATGTAATTTCTACGACAGATCATATATATTTAACATATATATATATATATATATATATATATATATATATATATGTGAAGGTTAACGCAGAAGATGTGTTTCACTACTTTTGAACAGATGTCATCTGCGTATACGGCCAAGGTAACTTATCTTCCAGTATGAGCTTCATGAATATGCATCCAATAGCGATATTTTACTATAGCAAGTGCATTTAACCTATCATATATTTACTGTCAATTCAGCAAACAATGAAGACTTATTATGGAAGTACTTACAGCATTGTAAGTTGCCATTGGGGTTGTCATCTCAAATTAATTTGAAATCACCTTATGGTTTACCGGGAAACATGCGAGTCAGTTGAGGAATTTAATGCTTTCCCGGCATATTGCCATGATGGCTCAATGGTAGAGTAACCGTCTAGAGACCGGGAGATCCGTGTTTTAAATCCCGCCTGTGGCATTGAATTTTTACTCAGACTCTACTTATCCAACTCTTGCCCTACACAAAACAATTAAATTGACAATAATATTTGGCAGAGCAACCGGCTAGGGACCGGGTGATCCGTGGTTGAAATCCCGGCTATAGCACTGAACTTTTCAGTGTGACTATGCGTATCCAACTCCTGACCTACACACGCCTTGTGTGAAAAAATAATGCCATCTAGGTCAACCCGAGAAGTCCGCGGTCGCTGAACATGCCTTTGGGCAGAAGGGGAACACATAATTCATTATCATGAAACAGCCTTATTTCCATGCTAGATTACAACGTGAAGCAAAAGAAATTTATAAACTTCCCTATAACTTTAATAGGAAAGAAGAGACTCAAAAACAAAACTGGCATCCGCTACTTGAGTCAGGAGCCAGGAGCAGAAACTAGTCGCCCGAGTGTGCTCGGGTGGGGGCAAAACACCACGGTACCTATCCGCTTTTCTTGCAAGTTTACTCTGGGATATAAAAGATGTAGTCTTATGCAAGCGTTTGTGTCTGTGTCAAAGTGCTGTGGGCATGGTGTTTCCCTTTGTGCTGCCGGCGCGGGCTGGTTTACCTACCGGAGTGGTCACCCACCCAGGAAGGGACCAGGCCCGATGCTGCTTAACTTGGCCAGCCGCTTGCGGACTGTCAAGGAAAGCAGTGCCAGCTAGCGGGGAGAACTGAAATAATGTAGGTAGGGGATGGGGGAAAGCCAATGTTGCAGAATCTTGTCGGAGAACAACTTGGCGGTCACCAATCCGAGTTGTGACCGGGCCCGATGCTGTTTAACTTGGCGGATGAATCTATAAAGAAGGGAGAAACGGCCGAAAACTACCATCCCAAGGCGTCTTTGGGAAGTCGGTAGCTTACGCGTCTCCTAGGCAGCATGTGGTCATAGCGACCGAGAGTGTTCACCAGAGGATTTGGGTGAAGAGCAAGTTTAGTGTAAATTGTGCGAGCTCTTTCTCGCACAACATCCACTATATAGGGGATTTCGGAGTGGGAATGGAGAATATGGGACGGGAATCTATGGTCTGTGCCCTGTTCTGCACGGTCTGCAGTTTGTGGATGGTGGAACGAGCTACCTAACCCTAGACCTCGCAGCCGTACAGCATCAGGGACGGGATGACCGCGGGATACAGCCGTAGTTTTAGGTGTGTGGGCATGGTGGAGCGGAAGATGGGATACAACTGCCGTAGGGCAGCGTGTCCCATCCCGACCTTCTCCCTGACATGTGGAGTGAAAGTAAGGCCGCCGCCGCTGCAACCGCTGCGACCTCTCCGGTCGCCAGCCACGGACTTTAGCCAGCAGTAGAGCGGAGCTCTTCTGCGGGCTGATGACCATCCGCCACTGTTCCCTCCATCTGCCTATGGCCTGGAGCTGCCTCTGTAGCGGGGGGAAGCAGTAACGGGCGTTCTTGTTACGTGCCATTATGAGGCCATCGACGGCATACTAGCACATAACAGTACCGGGCTCTGTGGGGAAGTCTGACATGTAGGCGACAAAGAGCATCAACCAGGCACAAACCCAACGAGATCATCCGGACCAATCAGGAATCAAAAGCACAGGAGTGGCTAACCCTCTCCCTCCACCATCCCCGCACATGCAGCTCCAGCCGGACCAATCGCGTGAGAGTAGCCTGAGTATAAATACTGCTGCTGTTTCAGCCAATCACATAACGGAACCGGCGCTGAGTCTTGGATTCTTCGCGCAAGGCATTTACGAATGGAGAAGAACCAACACTAACTCCAACTCAATCCTTCACCCTCAAATTCCTTTACTCCTCTCCGTGAATATCCCGCGGTGACAGTCTGGGCCTCGGTCAAGTCTGTCTCCGGCCTCATTTCACCCCTCTGACTGCACCCTGGAATCAGATAAGATATCACCTTGAATCCGCGGGTGCAATCATGCGGTACCACCTCTCCTTTCTTCCTTCTATTACCGGTGGAGGGGTTTTTTAGTCGGTATGCCCACATGGGAGATCCCGTCACTCCGGGCTTGCCCGGGTTAGTCCTTAAGGTGGATTTTTCCCCTCCACTCGAAAAAAAAAAAAAAAATAACGTGTCCGTAGCGACCAAACCTTCACCGAGAAGACTTGTGTTCACCGCAGTCGTGAACGAAACGTCTGGATCTGAAAACTCCAACAAACTACGGCTTCTCAGCCCGGAAAATTCTTCTAATTATAATTTGGACTCCGGCAGTGAAAGCTTACGACTACTGAACTAAATTAAAACTTATGAAATTTACCTTATTCGTGTTAAGATCATTAAGTGAGTTAGGAAGCATGTTACTTTGTTTAGCTTAACATTTTTGAGTCCCATACATTTTAATTTATGCGGTTAGAACTATGCGTATTTCAAGTGCTCAATAAGGTGAGCCGAAGAAGGGAATTAATGATAATGACAGAGTTTACACTTAGATCGCTCTTGCAGGAAAAATATTAAGCCGAAAATGTCGTTGATTGTTAAGAGGAAGAAGCCTGTACAGGCGAGGATACCATCTTGGTGATCGCACTGCAGATAGACGTTATATATCAACTCATAAAAGATAGACCAGTTCTGATGAGCGCAAGCGCCGCATGCTAACAGCAGGTATAGCTTTCTCCAAAACATGATGGCCCGCAAACGGGACCGCTCCTCCATACCACTGAGCAATAACAATTAGCACTATTTAATAGAGACGAGAGGCGATGTAGTAATATATGTTTCCTGGAGACACTGTTTGCAAGTCGAGAAGCGTGCCTCAGTTGAGGTGATGCATCTATGAAATTTGGAAAATCTACAGCATGTAAGAAATCTTATTGAAATGTGTACCAGTTTTCTTACACACTAATAGAAATATTTGTGCCACATGTCAAAATTCTAGCTCACATGGTCCTTTAAATAGTAATGTTTTGCTGTCTCAATACATTGTTCTAATAAAAATGAACTACGTGATGCATTTTTGAAAATATTTGCATACAAAAATCCAGGTTTTCATAAAATGAGTTTAAAAATAGATCTAGCATGTTATATTTTTATATATTATCCTTAATTAGTGGTGAAAAATTATTATTTTTCATACTCCCCAAAACGCTTGATTTTTAAAAATGTAATAATTTATTTAGCAAAATTGGAGCATTGTTGCGAAAAATTAAGATGATAATTTTCTTTAATGTGCTTCTGAAAGGCAATACTGACATTTTTAAACAAATTAGTGAAAAATTTCATCGTGTGGAATATTTTGAGTATGAAAAAGTGTTGGAAAATAGTTTGCGAGAAAATAAGGTTTAAATTTGGGAGTGCCTATTAAAAAGTATGCAACTAATCATCTATACCTTCAGCTTATTAGTAGTTAAAATGCGTCAAATTCTAAAAAGAATATATTTTCTTAAATTTTAGAATTCATATCATTTTATTATGAAACAAAATAAATTTTTAATGTTTCACTATTTTTAGTAAAATTTAAGGGACCAAGAGGTGGAAGACTTGTCAACAGCGAGGGCTGCTTTCCAACCGAAAATCAACTAACCCCAAACTTTAAGGTCAGGCTGACTTTAGAAAAAGACTCGGGCAGGCCATTATGTTCTGAAAAATACTGTACCCTACTCGACTACAATAGGGAAGGACTTGAAGGAGGGCACCACTGTTTCGCTGACATCCTCAAGGCTTGGGATCCAAAGGAACTGAGAGGACCGTGACAGAGGGAATGTACAGTTGCAGAATGAAAACGTTACTCGTTTGCTGCAATCTTCAAATTAGTTTTCTCGGAAGCAGCACCTCTACATGTATTTTCTTCATATACTAACTATACCTCCGATGCTCCGCTCGCTTGTTCCGTACAGTATTTTTCAGAACATAACTCCGCACCACTCTTCTTGCAAAATCGGCCTGACTTTAGAGTTTGCTGTTAAAAGCCAACCCTCGCTGATGCCAAGTCTTCCACATACTGTGCAATATTCTCAGCTTGCAAGCAGTATCTCCAAGAAACATATTTCACAACTTGCCTCTCGCAACAAAAGCTCGTCTTTTGTATGCCAATGGTTATTGCCAGTGGTACGGGTGAGGGTCATCATATTTTGGAGAAAAAAAAACTATGTTTATTTCCTCTTACCACTGAACGCTGCATATCGTGATCGACTAATACGTATGTGAGCCGTGTCGCGAAGATTTTCACACAGTAAGTCCAACCAGAGACAATTCACATCTTGAGACCTTAAGAATGTGGCATTGTAATCTACACATCCTGAGGGAAAATCAAACTGATAATGATGCCCATAACTTGTGCAGAGCAGCTAATGAATGAAGTAAATATTTTGCCATAAATATGTAAAATTACCGCCCACCCAACCTCAATCGCCTTCCGCTGCTACTCAAAGCTTCAGTCTACCACTTCATCACTGCTCTTAGTTCCTTGTGTTATTACTATTACGTTTACAGTGCACTGTAGACACGTCATGGAATGTAAATGGCGTTTTATTTATGGACGCTCTTTAACTGATGTGGTTCTCAAAGTCCCATTCTATACTGGGCATGAAAGACCGCTTAATTTTGCTCCGAGGCCTCTCTATCAGGCTTGAGGTTCTTTTACGTGCCGTAAATCTACGACACGGGACTAACGGCTTTACTGAGGATATGTACACCCGAAAAAATCCATCGTCCTCCGCCGGGTTTGAACCCGCGACCTTGGGTATATGAAGTTAGCATGGTAGCCATTACACCACGGAGACACGTCATGACTATATACCATGGTTTCTATCCCTAAGATGCTGTCCCTACATCACAAACATTATATGTTTTCTAATTTTCCCGCAAGAAAATGTAAATCACTACTTAAGATGGTGGTATCGGTTCTGAGAAACTGGTGTGAAGGTAAAGATCTTCAAAGCATGGAAGAAAGAGACGAGAGGAGTGAACTTTATGTCAGTTGTTTATGCACAATGAACTGCACTACACAGGCTGATTCTTAATTCATATTGCAAACTTCTGGAGGTTGTAAAGGGAACTAAGTAGATACAGTTTTGATTAGGAACCCTTGTCCGAATATGTATCGTTTCTATGCAAAATCAGTTTGAATCGATTTAATATCTCGTACTTCATTACAGCCAAGTATGATCTTCAAGATGGTTCCACGTGGCAACACAAAGTGTACCTGTAGTCCCGCGAGACCGTGTGTGTGTTCAATAATGTGAGCTGCCGCTAGAACTCATGCAACATCTTGTTACGACTCTACAGGAGTGTCATATACAAGGCTCTTCATGTGGCCCCAAAGGAAAAGGTAGAGAGGAGTTAAACCTGCCATACGTGGTGACCAAGAAATTGGACCACCACCTATCCATCTTTCCCCAATGTTTGGTGGAGCTATTTGGAGACTTCAAGTGCAAAGTGCTGGTGCACCATCATGTTAGTATCACATTTGCTGACGTAGTGTGAATGGCAAATCTTCACAGAACTCTACCTATACATCTTGCAGGAAGATCAAGTACCCGGGACCGTTAGGCGGTACGGAAGAAGGTACGGCCCAATCAGATGACCATCAAAGACACCAGCGCATACATCGATGCCGAACCGTTGCCTGTGTGGCCTGCTGACTTTCTTCAGCACTATGACTGTTTCAACAGTTAAAAACATCCTCCCTGGTAAAGTGAAATTCATCGGTGAAAAGAATTTGACTCTCACTTCTGTTTGTAAACAGAAGACATACTGTATGATGAGGGCTTCTTGGGTGATCTGCCGTGTAATATTTATAAAATTCTCCAAGCTTTCGACTGGTGCTCTATGGCCTTCTTCAGGAAGTGAAGAAGGCTATAGAACTCCATTGCCTTCTTCAGATCACCCGAGAAGCCCTCATCAGCAACCATCGCCGTGAAATCTTCAGATCATACATCATACTGTATGACTTCAGAGAACTGTAGAGGATGCCCTGAGAAAATTATGTTCGCGTTCCCTGAAGCGGGAGATTTAAAATCAAATTGATCTTCAAACCTAGGTTCCTAATCAAAACTTATCTACTTGGTTCCCTCTACAACCCCCAGAAGTTTGTAATAACAGGAATTATGAATTACCCTGTATGTAACAACACATTAGCTTGCTGATTAATGTTCCTGACCTGCAAGAATGATCACGTAACCTACACCAAGATTAAACAAAGTGTCGAATAAAACTGAAGTCTAAGGGGAGGATACCTCCTTTCCATTACGCTACAACAAAGGGACCTGCAGTAGATTCGCGGACAAAAGGTTGACGACCACTCGGATGTATAAACTATTCTGATGTGGGTGGGGGTTATGAAAGGTCGTGTGCGCTTCCATTAGTATTTTGGCGAGCTTTCTGCCTCCCCAGAGGGAAGAATTGCGACCCCCAGTTGGAGGTTTACGAGTGTTCGCTATATCCACCACTACCACCCACCCGCTCAGGAACCTTTTCAATCTCCATTAGTGTTATTAGCTTCGTTTTGGGAAACGCCAATTTAATTGAGAGTAGCATCTAAGCGAATGAGGGAGCAGATCGAGACGGATGCAATCACATATTAAAAAAAACGCTTGTACAGAATGAGAAAATATTGTACCTTTTTACATCGGTATATTTCTATTTACAAATTTAACTTGGTCCTTTTTCCAGATGTATACTGCCTCCTTTCCGCAAAACCAGTCTAGTCTACTGCATGTGTGTATGTACTTTTCCGAACTATGGAAAGGAGCTTCTAAATGAATATTAAAACGAAAAGGGGACGGCGAGGGAAGTGGTGGGGGTAGCAACGGATTACCCGTTTCATTAGTCTGAGTGCCCCTCACTCTCAAATGCAACCCCCTCTCCGTGCTGGCTGGAACAAGAGTTGGCATAAGATAAAGACAACAGCCAGGGACAGTGGCGTACCTAGTAATTCTACCTCCACCACCATCTATATATTGATCACACGAGGGACGCGACGATGGACGTGAACTTGCTTCTGCATATCCTTTCTCATCATGCGGTGCTCAAAACATCGAATACATGACGGAAATCATTAACAATTATTCTTTGTGATAAAAACCTTTGCTAAGCCCTTCTAAATGGCTCATCTTTCATTCTTAAACACACACTTTGTTTCCTAAATTAGATGCTGTATGGAAAATGCTCTATCTAATGAGATAATTGTTTGGTCAGACTTTTCTAAGACAGTGGTAAGAAGATGTAACATGGCTACATGGTGGCTAAAGTCTCGAAACACGTAACCGACCTGGACACAGTAATCAATTTGTTGTTTCAAAAGTCTCTGACCAAAGAATACATTTAAAAAATCTTATGTGTTCCATTCGCACGACTTTATCTTCATCGCTGTAACAAATTATTGTTAAACAGCTTCTATCTACTTTATGCTTATCAAAATAAACATTAGCTGTAATGCTTCCTTCTAAATAGAAGAAAAATAAGGAAATACACTTGGCTAAAACGATAGTAAAAATCTTTTAAAAGCTGGTTGCCATGTGATTAAAATACGTTTCTATGCATTGTCAGGAGTTGATACTTTCTCTTATGAAAAAAGTTTAATTATTTTAAATCTGAAACAAATAACAGAGAATATCTCAGAAATGGTTTGCCACTTGCGAAAGTTCTGCAAAATTTATCCAGAATAAACCGGTCGTTAGAGGCTAATCCCAGAAAATTCAAGTTATACATTTTATTTTCAATATATATACGGTATTTTAATCAAAATCGTTAGAGCCATTTTTGACACAATCAAAGTTTTCCATGTAAAGAGTAGTCTGAGGTGGGGGATATTTTTTTCAAACTCTTTGTGGAAGATACCAAACTTATATACCAAATTTTTGAGTTATCGTATTCACAGACACACGGACTCACGGTCACACACAGGAACCTTTTTCTAAAAATGTGATGTGTTCCATTCACATGACTTTCTCTATATCTCTGTAAATTATTATTGTTAATAAGCTTATCTTTATGTATTTCATGCTAATCGAGAAAAATTAACAGAAATAGTCTTATTTCTTGCTTTATTGTAAGTAGAACCGAAATAAGGGAGTACCATAGGTTAAAGTGAAAGCCAAAAGCTGGTTGCTATGTGACTGATGTTCCTTTATTTGTATGGACAGGAGTTGACAAATTCCTGTATGAGAAAAGGATAAGTTTTTCAAAGCTGAAACCAATAACAAGGAATATCTCAAAAACGATCAACTCCACGAAAAAAATGTATGTAACATAAATTGTGTGTTTTAACGTGTTCTACATTTTTTGTGGGTTAAGTTTTGTCCATCTCTTACGGTTTAGTAGTTATGAAAAATTCATCCAGAATAAAGTAATCATTAGAGCCTATTCCCAAAAAATTCAAAATATGCATTTTATTTGTCAGGTAAATAACTTTAACATACGATATTTTAATCAAAATCATTAGAGCCATTTTTTATAAAATCAAAATTTTCGAAAAAAGTTCCATGTAAAGGGTAGTTTGGGGTGAGGGATTTTTCTCAAAATCTTCGTGTCGCATCCCTGGTAGATACTAAACTTAAATAGCAAGTTTGGTATTTTACCGACTTTTCGTTTTTGAGTTATCGTGTTCACAGACACACGGACCTTTTTCGGAAAATACTTTTTTTGGATACAGGGGACCCTAAAACGTGTACTTCCGGTGAAACCGCAGAATCGAATTTTAGGTGGAATACAATACCTTCTCTATACTCTATGAATATAGTACGTGTAGAGAAAGTAAAATACTACTCCTCCTGTGTCACTGTGTAGCGCCTCACATAATCGCTAGGCGTATTATAGTGTTATATTTTATTGTTCTTATTCTGCCTACATGACTCAGGACATCCAATAAGTGAATGTTACAAAAGTTAAGTACACCAATCATGTGAGAATGGAAAGGTTTCTTGGATTATGATTTAGCATGGTGTCCACTTGGGTCGGCAAATAACTTCTGTACCCTGAACTATACCATCACCACCTTCTTTTTCATGGCAGACCTTGAGCTATGCCAATCTTTACCCATCGCCTTCTTGAATATTCTACGGATGAACATCAATACTTGTTTTGTTAGTCTCGGAAGAATCCGTTTTTACTTTCTCTATATGTGCTATGTACATAGTGTATAGAGAAGGTATTGCACTCCACCAAAAACTACGATACCGAGATTTCACCGGAAATATATGTTTTAGGGTCCCATGTATCTAAAAAATGTATTTTCAGAAAAAGGTCCGTGTGTGTGTCCGTGTGTCTGTAAACACGATAACTCAAAAACAAAAAGTCGGTAAAATACCAAACTTAGTATTAAAGTTTAGTATCTTCCAGGGATACGACACGAAGATTTTGAGCAAAATTCCCCCATCCCTAACTACCCTTTACATGGAATTTTTTTCGAAAATTTTGATTTTCTCAAAAATGGCTCTAACGATTTTGATTAAAATGTGGCATATTAAAGATATTTAGCTGACAAATAAAATGTATATTTTGAATTTTTTGGGAATAGACTCTCAAGACTACTTTATTCTGGGTCAATTTTACGGAATTTTGCATAACTGCTAAACCGTAAGAGATGGACAAAAACTTACCACACAACAAATGTAGAGGCCCTTAAAACGCACAATATATGTTATATACATTTTTTACCTGGAGTTGATTGCTTTTTAGATACTCCTTGGTTTTGGTTTCAGCTATAAAAAACATACTTTCTTCATACAGGACTTTGTCAACTTGTATCCATACAAACAAAGGAACTTCAGTTACATAGCAACCAGCTTTTGACTATCACTTTAACCTAAGGTACCCCCTTAATTCGCTTCTACTAACAAAGAAGCAAGTAGTAAGACTATTTCTGCTAATTGTTTCTCGATTAGATGAAGTAAATAGAATAATTTGTTGCAGAGATGTCGAAAAAGTCATGTGAATGGAACACATCAGATTTTTGAAAGATATTCCGGCCAATTTTGTATTGTTTTACTTAAACTAAATATCTTAAGATCGTTTCTAATTGTACTCCTTTAAGAGCACATCCTGCAACATATCTGGGTAATTCCGACTAAGCTTCTGTCTGATCTATCTATGATTGAATTTTCTGCTTCATATAATATCATGGACATTTTCAGAGCTTTATAGTGTCAGAATTGTTGCATGTTTTTAATTAATTTCTTTAATTGCTATATTTTGTTATTGCACACACACTTCGGAATTTATGGTTCTTCTTTTTTAAGTCATTTTCCCATTTATAAAATATCTGGCATCCTAAATAATGAAAGCTCTGATCTTGTATGTATATCGCAGCTGCCTTTTACGCCTATTTAACTTCACAAGTGATTCCGTGGAACTATTTTACCCATACACTTTTTAAAAGCAGTTCACATATACCAGAAGGATAGTTTTTGAGTTCCCTTATGTGCAACAGTTTCACTTCAAAAAACATTTGCGCATGCAGGTTGGTACGAGCCAAATTTTGTTGCAAACTACGAGGTACGTCCAGAAAGTAAGTTCCGTTTGGTAATAAAATTAAATTGTGTACAGATACAGAATTATTATTTATTGCACAAAATTCTACAACACTTAAACTACTTTTCCACATAACTGCCAAAATTTTGCAGGCATTTGTCATAGCGTGGCACAAGTTTTTGTACACCTTCTTCATAGCAGTTTGCCGCCTGTACCCAACGTGGGCAAATTTTACGAAATTTTAGTTTTTCGGTAACAATTTCATGAATTAGTGATCGTGAGCTGGGGAAATTCCATAGCGAGAGCACTAATTATAAACTTGCGGTTTTCCTGGATCTTGTCATCAATCGCGTGAACCAGTTCTTCTGTAACCAAAGATGGACGACCACTTCGTTCTTCATCGTCCACTTCACTACGTCCTTCATTGAACTGTCGGACCCATCTTCTCACCATTGAATCACTCATCGAATTTTTCCGTAAACTTCGCAAATTTGCCGATAAATTTCAATTCGTTTCACTTTCCTAGCAATCAGAAAACGAATCACAGATCTGATTTCATAAGCGGCGGGATTTTCAATCAACACCGATATTGTAAACAAGCACAACAAAGCGTATGTGGCTGACAGCGCTCTCAAAATGACGCACGTTTCTTCTCCTTGATACAGAGCGTCTACCACGCATGTGCGGAACTGCGATCGCAGCGCTGCAGCGGAGATAAATTGAAACGGAACTTACTTCGTATATCCAATTTTCTTTTCGCGGTACACTAGAATACGAGGGCCATCCAGAAAGTGACCAGCGTTTTGACATAACTAAATAATAACGAAACATATAAACACACAAGTTTTATTTACAAAGTTACAGTACCTTACTCTATTTGAACACGTAATCTCCATTCTGTCAATACATTTATTGCCACGTGATGTCATTCTTTAATGTTGATGTTATACTTTTCTACCGTTATCGTTTTTATAAATGCACAAAATGTTCGACCAATCAAATGTTATAGGCAAATAACGAAAATGTATTGTATGATACAATGAACGAGTCTTCAGTGAGGTAATGGCGCATAATTTACGAGTAGTCAACGATGAAGCAGTGTGCCCGACAAAAACCAGAGTGGATGTTCATTACTCATTTTGAGATAGTTGAAATTATGTCACTTTGGTCACCATGCATGACTTTTTGGGTAGAAAACCTCTACATTTTGGCTATTATCTTTAGCGATGAAAGAATATGACATAGGCATTAAAACACCGGTACCACGTGACAATAAATACCTTGATAGTAATACTTTCCATAACTGCTAAACCGTAAGAGATGGACAAAAACTTACCTCACAAATAACGTAGATCACATTAAAACACGCCGTTGAGTTGACCGTTTTTGAGATATTCCTGGTTTTTGGTTTCTTCTTTGAAAAACTTAAACTTTTGTCACACGAAATTTGTCAACTGGTGTCCATACAAAGAAAGGAACTTCAGTCACATAGCAACCAGCTTTTGACTATCATTCTCATTTTTCCGAATTAGCATGAATTAAATAGATGCAAAAGGTTTTTAACAATAATTTGTTGCAGAGCTGTAGAGAAAGTCAAGTGAATGCAACACAGAAGATTTTTTAACGTTATGATTAGGATATATTCATCATGAATACTGGCGAACTACAGAAACATAAGATTTGTGTGATAATTTAATTGCTTTCTCACACAAGCCGTGTGTAGGACAGGAGTTGGGTAGGCAAAGTCAGCAATGCATAGCCGTGATCGTCCGGTCTCCAGCCAGTTGCTCTGATTCGCAATTGATTCGCATGTTTCCCGGTAAACCACAGGGTGATCTTAAATTACTTGAGATGACAACGGTGGCTTACAATCTTGTGAATACTTCAAGACCCAATCATCTGACTCTATCAAACATAACGTTTGTATATTCTCATGAAGCTTCTAGTGCATTGCCATTCAGTCAGCTCTCTGAGACCTCTTCATCGTTCTTCAAATTTCTTTTCTTTTGGTTTGAGAATACAGTTGAAGGCCAATCTCTTAGTGTTTTCAATTGTATGACTTTGGGACCGAAAAAACCATGCATCACTAACAGGAAAGCATTTCTCAGGCACCCCAATTACTTTATTTCCCTCAACCAGATTTGAACCTGTACTATAGAAGATAGGATAAAACTTCTTAGAACAATTTTAGTGGTATCCGTACAAATGTAATTTTTATCCATTTCAGCCAATGTCTGTGTATTCGAGGTAACAGGTAATCCAAGGTCACGAGTTCAAATCCGGCGGAGGGTGATGGATTTTTATGAGTGTAAAAATCATTAGCATGGCTTCTTCGGAAGCCCAGAGCCGTTTTTTTTTTCAACCTCCGATAATTATTATTTTGGTACTAAAAGTTTTGTACACTTATGGTTACTTTTCAACATAATCACCGAAAAGATTGAGACATTTATCGTACCTTTACAAAACTTTGCAATACCCGCTTCAAAAAATTTTGTCCATTGATTTCAAATGAGCATTGGCGTTGTTTTGAAGATATTCGTACTTTACGACGTTTGCGGAGAGCCATTCAAAACAAGCGAAGTGGAATGCTGACTTCAGGAATTGTGTTGATCTATGACAACGCTCGTCCACACACTGTTGGCACAACCTGTCGGCTCCTTGAACAATTTCATTTTGGATTATCCGCCCTAAATTCCTGACCTGGCGCCCAGCGACTTTCACCTTTTCCCTGAGCATGGCTAGTACTACAGCACTTTCAAACTAACGAAGATCTTCAAAACAACGTCAATGCTCATTTGAAATCATTGGCGGCAACATTTTTTGAAGCGGGTATTGCAAAGCTTGTGTACAGGTACGATAAATGTCTCAATCTTTTCGGTGATTATGTTGAAAAGTAACCATAAGTGTACAGAACTTTTAGTAATAAAATAATTATTTTTTATGAACTTGTCTTTTATTTATAGCCTATCGGAGGTAGAAACAATAACAGCCCTGGTAAAACGGTTGGTTCCTGTCGTAGATTTTCAACACGTAAAAGAACCTCAGGCTTATAAAGAGGTTTGTAGCAAAACTAAGCAGATTTTCACGCTCAATACAGAAACGCAGCAGTTATTGATGATTTAATGTAGGAGTTAGTCAATTTATTCAACAGATGTTTCTTGTTGATTTCCAAGCTCAAATAACTGTACAAACATTGGAAATAAGGGAACAAGGTAGTATGAAAAATCCCAATATCTTGATATAAAGCACTATACTGCAAACACAAGTAGTTCTGTCGATTATGAAAATAAGCAAAGTTTATTTTTTCTTTTGTAGTTTAACGTCCTTTAACCTGGTTGGTTATATCGAACGATGAATGAAATTTGTGTGATGATGCTCAAATGAACTTAAAGTTATTTGTTTTCTCAGGATAAGGGAAACAACGAAACAACCTCATCCGGTTAAGTCACCCTAAGCGAGATTCGAACTCATAACTTGTTGAATATGAGGTAGACACGCTACCACCACACTACGTAGGCGGGCAAGTAAAATCTTGTTTCACATTTAAATAACAATTTGGTTTAACGTTAAAAATGAAAACAGCTGACTAGCGCTGTGTGTTTAAAGGTTTGCTTTCCTCCGATCTGAAAACAGCACTGAAAACTGAACTTAATATTTTTGTTAGTTTGGATCACGTGATCACAAACTGTGCCATTGTTTGTTATGGAAGTGCTTTCCTCTGGCCGAGAACTTAACAAAGCTGAACTGAAGTGACAACTGAATCACTCCCTTCTCGTTTGTCACTAGAAACTTTAAGTGCCCCACGAGAAATCTGGGCGACGAAAATTAAGATACAAGTCGTTTTTCCAGTTCAGTTCAGTTGAGCTTTGATTTAAATATTTGTACGTAATGAGAGGAAAACGAAAGTTTTCACAAATTGAGGAAGAGAGAATAGCAGACTTTGTTCGTCATAACGAATTTTTATACAACGTACAAGATGCCAAGTAAAGATATAGAGAAGAAACAGAGGCTTTGGAAGGAGTTGGGAGAGGAACTGGGCAAAGCAGGTAAGTAAATGAGATTTACTGCATAACGTTTAATAATTTTCAGGCAGTTTTAGCTCTTAAATAAGTTCAAAGATTCTGGAATATGATTAGTACAACAGACTGCCATTATGGCGGGTTAACCCCATGATGTAGCAAAAAATCTGATATTTTATATTCACATGACTTTCTCTATATCTCCGCAACAAATTATTCTTAAACAGCTTATGCTTCTATTTACTTCTTGCTAACCGAAAAAAAAATCTCAGCAATAGTCTTATTACTTGCTTCCTTTTAAGTAGAAGCGACGTAAGGGAGTACCATAGGTTAAAGTGATAGTCAAAAGCTGGTTGCTATGTGACGGAAGTTCCTTTGTTTGCATGGACAGGAGTTGACAAATTCCTGTATGAGAAAATATAAGTTTTGAAAGGTGAAATCAAAAACAATGAATAACTAAAAAACGATCAACTCCACGAAAATAAGTATAGAATATAAATTGTGTGCTTTAACGTGCTCTACATTTTCTGTGTAGCAAGCTTTTGTATATCTCTTACCGTTTAGCAGTTAAGCAAAATTCGTCCAGAATAAAGAGGTTTTCAGAGGCTATTCCCAGAAAATTCAGATATACATTTTATTTGGTATGTAAATGTCAGTATATACGGGATTTTAATCAAAATCGTTGGAAAATCAAAGTTTGCGAAAAAAATTTCCATGTAAAGGGTAGTTTGGGGGGGGGATTTTCTTGAAAATCTTCGTGTCGCATCCTTGGAAGAAGCCAAACTTAAATACCAAGTTTGATATTCAACGGGCTTTTTTTGGATTCAGGGGGTCTCAAAACATATATTTCAGATGAAATCTTGGTATGGCATTTTTGGGTGCAATACAATACCTTCTCTATATACTATGTACATAGTACATATAGAGAAAGTAATACATTAAAGTATCCAACTCACTTTCTTCATTGCCATGCAACCTTTACAACCATTCTTCAGCCATTTTAACGATGTGTAGTTATCAGTTGTTTTCTAGGAAAGCACAACTGAACTAAAAACTTAAGCGAATATAACTTTTCAGTTTTAAGTCCTAGTTCAGTTCAGTTTTCAGATTGGAGGAAAGAAACCTTGAGAACGTGATCTCTGGAAAGGCATTTTTCTCGGATTGCCATGCAGATACGTCACTGCAGCAGTGAAGAGGAGAGTGTTATTGAGGGGAAAGAGATGGGAATGGGGGACGGAGGAGAAATGCAGCAGCTAAATAGAAAGGAAATGGAGCTTGCTTAATTCATGGTTTTGCTGCAGAATGGACAGCGGTAAACAAGTGCACGTCGCCAAGATTGACAAGCACCGCCGTCAAGTCCACCTTGGCGCCTCTAGTCTTTCAAAACACAAACTATCTCGAAGCTAATAAACAAAATCTCATGTGTTCCATTCACATGACTTTCTCAACATCTGTGCAACAAATAATTGTTAAAAAGTTTATGCTTCTATTTACTTCATGCTAATCGAGATAAAATTAGGAGAAATAGTCTTATTACTTGCTTGTAAGTAGAAGCGAAATAAGGGTTAAAGTGATAGTCAAAAGCAGGTGGCTATGTGACTGAAGTTCCTTTGTTTTTATGGACAGGAGTTGACAACTTCCTGTATGAGAAAAGCATAAGTTTTTCAAAGCTGAAACGAAAAACAAGGAATATCTAAAAAACGTTCAACTCTATGAAAAAATGTATATTACATAAAGTGTGTATTTTAACGTGTTCTACTTTTTTTCTATGGTACGTTTTTGTACATCTCTTTAGCAGTTATGCAAAATTCCGTAAAATTCATCCAGAATAAAATAGTCTTCAGAGGCTAATCCCAGAAAATTCAAGATATACATTTTATCTGTCAGGTAAATACCTTTAACATACGGTATTTTAATGAAAATCGTTAGAGCCATTTTTAAGAAAATAAACATTTTCGAAAAATGTTCCATGTAAAGGGTAATTGGGGGTGGAGGGATTTTCTTGAAAATCTTCGTGTCGCATCCATGGAAGATTCCAAACTTAAATACCAAGTTTGATATTCAACGGTGTTTTCGTTTTTGAGCTATGCTGTCCACAGGCACACAGACACACATTGACCTTTTTCTGAAAATACTTTTTTATTGGATGCAGGGGGACCCAAAACATGTATTTCCGGTGAAATCTCGGTATTGAATTTTTGGGTGCATTACAATACCTTCTCTATACACTATGTATATAGTACGTGTAGAGAAAGTAAAAAGCTTATTCTTGTATATACTCAAGATAAACATTAGCACAAATTGTCTTTATGACGGTAATTCTGCACAGTGGCTCTATTATTTCTGCAGTCTGCAAAACGGGAAACTTCTATGTTGGTGCCTGTAGTAGGAAATAAAAGTGAAATGTGCGCTTGTGTTGAAAATACAGGTAAATTAAAATTGGTTAATAAATAAAAGGTGCACAATTACTCTGATTTATGTATAATTTGTAAGGTATTGAATTCACGGTCTTTTCTGGAACTAAAGATTTAGACTTTCTATTCATTAACCGATTTTAAAATATTTTGACAACAATCTACACATTTCACTTTTATTTTCTGCTATAGATACCTGACGTAGTTTCCGTTTAGCAGACGGCAGAATCCTCGAGCTGATGTATGTTTAATTTCACCGGAATCGAATTCACGGTCATTGCTGAATCTGAATCGCACACTCTCCATTCATTAACCGATTTAAAATTACTTCCATGTTTTCACCACAATCCGCACATTTCACTTTCTTTCCTATTGTAAATACTCCGATAAATATCCGTTTATCAGACGGTAGAATTAATAGAGCCGTTGTGCAGAATTACCCTTATTACTTGGGTCCTTGTAAGTAGAAGGGAAATCAGAAAATGCACGGGATAAGTCTCATCCTTTAAAAGCCGATCGATATGTGAAACAATTAAAGTTCCAATCTCTTTGCTTGCCAGCAGTAAACAAACGAGAAACGAGAAGAAATTCCTCTTCCTGTTTGAGAAACGTTTAAGTGACTAAAGTTCAAACCAATAATCCGAAATATCTCGAAAACGGTTAACAATACCAAAAACAAAACAAAAAAACAAAAAAACAAAAAAACAAAAAAAACAGGATGTGTTCCATTTGTACGATTTTCTCTAATTTTTGTAACACTGTGTAACAAATTATTTAAAAGCATGTAACTTCCATCTAAATTATGCTAGTCGAGATAACCATAAGCAGAAACTATTCTTATAACTTGGTTGCTTGTTAGTAGAAGAGCAAAAATCTAATGTGTTCCATTCACATGATGTCCTCTAGCTGTTCGGCAAACAAACCTTTTATCCAAAACATTAATCTGATAATCAAGATAAACATAAGCAGAATTTGTCTCATTATTTGTTTTCTTATAAGTAGAAGGTAAATAAATAGGTTAAAACGATAGTCAACTCTTTTAAAAGCTGGTTGTCGTGTGTTTAAAATAGGATTCTTTGAATTGCCATGATATGAGAAAAGTGTAAGTATTTTAAAACTGAAACCAATAACAAAGTACACTAAAAGGTGTACATGACAATAAATTGTGTGCTTTTACGGTTTACGAGTTATGCAAAAATTTAAGATATATATGTATATATATATATATATATATATATATATATATATATATATATATCTTCAATATACGGAATTTTAATGAAAATCGTTAGAGCCATTTGTGAGAAAATAAAAGTGCTCCATGAGAGTTTGGGGGGGGGGATTTTTCTCAAGCTTCGTGTTGCATCCCTGGAAGATACTAAACTTAAATATCAAGTCTTGTATTTTACAGAATTTTCGTTTTTGAGTTATCGTGTTTTTTTTGGATACGGGTGACCCTAAAACATATTTTTCCAGTGAAATCTCGGTATCGAATTTTTTGGGTGGAGTGCAATGCCTTCTCTATACACATTGTACGTATAGAGAAATTAAAAATGTGGTATATTAGCCCTGGTTTAAGTAATTACTAATTAGGTACCTGGGTTATTACATTCATTTTTATTTTATTACTTTCTCTGCACGTATTATATACATAGTGTATATTGCATTCCACACAAAAATTCGATACCGAAATTTCACCAGAAATGCATGTTTTGGGAACACCTGAATCAAAAAACAAGTATTTTTGGCAAAAGGTCCGCGTGTGTGCGTGTGTCTGTGTGTGTAGTGTGTGTGTGTGTCTGTGGACAGCATAGCTAAAAAACGAAAAGTCCGTTAGATACCAAACGTCGTAGATAAGTTCAGTATGTTCCAAGAGTGCCACAAGAAGATTTTCAAGAAAATTCCCCCACCCCTAACTACCCTTGACATGAAATTTTTTTCGAAAATTTTGATTTTCAAATGGCTGTGACGATTTTTATTAAAGTATCGTATATTAAAGATATTTACCTGACAAATAAAATGGAAATCTTGAATTTTCTGAGAATAACCTCTGAAGGCTACTTTATTATGGATGAACTTTACGGAATTTCGCATAACTGGCCAACCGTAAGAAAAAGTCAAAAACTTACTACACAAAAAATATAGATCGGGATAAAACATACAATTCATGTCATATACATTTTTTTCGTTAAGTTGATCGCTTTAGATATTTGTTGTTTTTGGTTTCAGCTTTGAAAAGCTTATACTTTTCTCATATAGGAATTTGTCAACTCCTGTCCATACAAACAAAGAAACCTCAGTCACATAGCAACCAGCTTTTGTCTATCGCTTTAAGACTATTTTTGCTAATTTTTTTTTTTTCGATTAGCAGTAAGCAAATAGAATAACAAGTTTTTTAACAATAATTTCTTGCAGAGACGTGGAGAAAGTCCTGTGAATGGAACACATCAGATTTTTACTTTCTCTATACGTACTATGTACATAGTGTATAGAGGAAGTATTGTATATCACCCAAAAATTCGATACCGAGATTTCACCGGAAATACATGTTTTAGGACTCCCTGAAGCCAAAAAAAGAATTTTCAGAAAAAGATCCGTGTGTATGTGTGTATGTCTGTCTGTGTGTGTGCCTGTGGGCAGCATAGCTTAAAAACGAAAAGACCGTTAAATACTAAACTTGGTATTTAGTTTTGGTATTTTTCTGAGTATGCGACTTGAAGATTTTCAAGAAAATCCTCCCACCCCCAACTACCCTTCACATGGAAAAATTTTCGAAAATTTTGATTTTCTAAAAAATGGCTGTAACGATTTTGATTAAAATCCCGTATATTAAAGATATTTACATACCAAATAAAATGTATATGTTAAATTTTCTGGGAATAGTCCCTGAAGAGCTCTTTATTCTGGATGAATTTTGCTAAATGTTGCTTAACTGCTAAACGGTAAGAGATAGACAAAAACTTACTACACAGAAAATGATGATCTGATCAAAACACACAATATATGTCCTTTACGTTTGTGTTGTGGAGGTAACCGTTTCCGAGATATTCCTTTTTTTTGGTTTCAGTCGTGAGTAATTATACTTTTCTCAGACAGGAAGTGTCCGTTTTTCTTTTGTTCTGCTCCTGGCCTAGCAAAGAAGCGATTTGCAATGACAATCGAATAAGGACAGATTTTAAAACATTTGACTATCGGTTTAGCCTAGTGTATTCATTTATTTTCTTCCTACTTATAAGGAACTAAGTAGTAAGAACATTGTCTAATGATTATCTCGATTAGGAAGGTGCAGAAAGAAAAATAATCTTATGTAAGAAGTTTGTAGAAGAGCTAGAGAAAGTCATGTGAGTGTAACACATCAGATTTTTTTTAACTCATATCATCTTCTGTACGGAAGATTTTTATAACATTGTATCATAGTTTATTTTGTAACCTACATATTTAGTACAAAACGTCGTGTGGATTTTTCTTGAACATTGTTTTTTGTGATGCTATTTGGAGTAATTGCTGATACGCACTACAATTTGATGCCATCGCGCAAATGAAAAGTTTTGAAAACGCCAAGGCTAAGTGGTATTTCCAATTTAGAGGCACACGTTTTCTTGCTTGTTTTATTCAGGAAGCGCTGGTATAGGTGGAGCTACGAGCTGGGTAGACACTTAAACGGAGAGTGTAATACAGTTAATTACTAGCAGCAAAGAGGGACTGCTAAGTTACGGGACCATTTGAAAATGAGGGTAAGGGCGGTGTCTGGCCCCAAGCCATGCATCTTGGTTACCATGCTAAACGCCCCCGTCACGCTCGTCACAGCCAGGGCCTCTCAACTGCCCATTTTCCTTTACCTACACCCTTTATCCAGAACCGTTTACATCTGCTTCTACAGGTAAAGGCGAAGGGTACCTTCTGACTTTATGTCAAATTTGGAAAATTCCAGGATACAATATACGGGGGCGATTCTGAAAGTAACGAACGTTTTGGTATAACTAAATAATAACTTTCTCAAAGAAATCATCAGTCTGCCAATATATTTATTGTATAGTTGACAAATTCCTGAATGAGAAATGTATAAGTTTTTCATAGCAGAAACCAAAAATAAGGAATGTCACAAATACGACGAACTCCACGAAAAAAATGTATATAACATAAATTCTGTGTTTTGACGCGCTCTACTTTTTTTGTATTGTTATTTTTTGTCCATCTCTTACGGTTTAGCAGTTATTCAAAATTTAGTAAAATTCATCCAGAATAAACTACTCTTCAAAGGCTCTTCCCAGAAAATTCAAGATATACTTTTTATTTGTCAGGTAAATATCTTTAATATACGAAATTTTAATCAAAATCGTTAGAGCCATTTTTGAGGAAATCAACATTTTCGAAAAAAGTTCCATGTAAAGGGTTGTTGGGGGTGGGGGTATTTTTCTCAAAATCTTCGTGACGCATCCCTGGAAGATACTAAACTTAAATACCAAGTTTGGTATTTTACCTATTTTTCGTTTTTGTGTTATCGTGTTCACAGACACACGGACCTTTTTCCGAAAATGCTTTTTTTTAGATAAAGGGGACCCTAAAACATCTATTTCCAGTGAAATCTCGGTATCGATTTTTTTGGTGGAGTGCAATACATTCTCTATACACTATGTGCCTATAGAGAAAGTAAAAATTCAATGCCATAGCCGGGATTTCAACCACGAATCTCCCGATCTCTAGCCGGTTGCTCTGCCAATGAGCTAACATGGCAACATGCTGCCTTACCATTGAATTTCTTAACTGACTCGCATGTTTCCCGGTAATCCACAAGGTGATCTCAAATTATTTTGAGATGACAACCCCAGTGGTGACTTACAATGTTGTATGTACTTAAGTCCCAGGATTCGTAGTATAGCCAACTATTATAGTCAATTGGTATTGTATTGATTGTTTTTTCACACAAGCCGTGTGTAGGACAGGAGTATAAGTATTCTAAAACTCAAAAAAATAAGGTACATCTCAAAAACGAAAAAATGTATATAACATAAATTGTGTGTTTTAATGAGCCCTACATTTTTTGTTAAGTAAGGGTTTGTCCATCTCGTACGGTTTAAATCTTATAGAAAATTCCGCAAAATTCATCCATAATAGATACCTTCGGAGTTCATTTCCAAAAAATTCAAAACATACATTTTATTTGTTAAGTAAATATTTTTGACATACGATATTTTAATCAAAATCGTTATAGTAATTTTGAGAGAATTAGAATTTTCGAAAATGTGTCCATGTAAACGGCAGTTGGGGGTGAAGGGATTTTTTCTAAAAATCTTCGTGTCGCATCCTTGGATGATACTGAACTTAAATACCAAGATTGGTATTTAACGGACTTTTCGTTTTTGAGCTATGCTGCCCAAACGTACATACGCCAACAAACACGCTGACACACACACACACACACACACACACACACACACACACACACACACACAGACACTGACAGAAAGACAGACACGATCACGCACATTTTTCAAAAAATGCTGTTATTGGAATCAGGATTTCTCGAAACATTTATTTCCGGTGAAATCTCGGTATCGAATTTTTTGCAGTACAATACCTTCTCTATACAATATGCACATAGTACCTGTAGAAAAAGTAAAAATAATACAATTTTGTTTTATGCGCTTTTGAGAGGCAATATAAAATGTTTGAAGTAAATTAGTGCAAAATGCATCATGTGGAAGAGTTTAGAAGGGTGTTGGAAGAATTTGCGAGGAAGTAAGGTTTACTTTAGGAGTGGCTACTAATACGCATGCGCATATGCATTAATTAATCGGTACTTAAACTGTGCCAAGTTAGCTAAACGATATATTTTCTTAAAGTTTATAATTCATACCACATTGTTATGAAAAAAAAGTATTTTCTCTACCAGTACTATGTATATAATGTATCAAAAAATACTGTATTGCACCCAAAAATTCAATACTGAGATTTCACTGGAAATACATGTTTTGAGACGCGCTGATTCAAAAAAAAAATAAAAAAAAAATAAATAAAAAAAAAAAAAGCTTTTTTAGGAAAAATGTCTGTGTGTCTATCTGTCAGTCTGTGTGTGTGTGTGTGTGTGTGTGTGTGTGTGTGTGTGTTTGTGCAGGGTAGCTCAAAAACGAAAAGACCGTTAAATACCAAATTTGTAATTTTAGTTCGATATCTTCCAATGATGCGACACGAAGATTTTCCAGAAACCCCCCCAACTACGTTTTACATGAAATAATTTTCAAAAATGTTGATTTTCTCGAAAATGCTTCTAACGATTTGTATTAAATCTCTTATATTTAAGATATTTACATGACAAATAAAATGTTTATCTTCAATTTTCTGTGAATAGCCTCTGAAGACATATTTATTCTGGATAAACTGTACGGAATTTTGCATTAACTGGTAAACCGTAAGAGGTAGGCGGAAACTTACATTACAAAAAATGTTGAAGTCGTTAAAACAAACAATATATGTTAGCTATATTTTTACTTTCTCCATACGCACTATGTACATAGTGTATAGAGAAAGTATTGCACTCCACCAAAAATTCGATACCGAGATTTCACCGGAAATATATGTTTTAGGGTCCCCAATATCCAAAAAGAGCATTTTTACAAAAAGGTCCGTTTGTGTGTGTGTGTGTGTTGTGTGTGTGTGTGTGTGTGTGTGTGTCCGTATGTCTGTGAACACGATAACTCAAAAACGAAAAGCCGATAAAATGCCAAACTTGGTATTTAAGTTTAGTATCTTCCAGGGATGTGACACGAAGATTTTGAGAAAAATCCCCCCACCCCCAACTACCCTTTACATGGAACTTTTTTCGAAAATTTTGATTTTCTCAAAAATGGTTCTAACGATTTTGATTAAAATTTCGGATATTAAACATATTTACCTGACAAATGAAATGTATATCTTGAATTTTCTGGGAATAGCCTATGAAGAGTAGTTTGTTCTGGATGAATTTTACTAAATTTTGAATGACTGCTAAATCATAAGAGATGGACAAAAACTTATTACAGAAAAAATGTAGAACACATTAAAACACACAATTTATGTTAAAAACATTTTTTTCGTGGAGTTCGTCGTTTTTGTGACATTCCTTATTTTTGGTTTCTGCTATGAAAAACGTATACTTTTCTCATACAGGAACTTGTCAACTCCTATCCATATAAACAAAGGAACTTCATTGACATAGCAACCAGCTTTTGACTATCACTTTAACCTACCGTTGTCCCTTATTTCGCTTCTACTTACAAGGAACCGAGTAACAAGACTATTTCTGTTAATTTTTTCTGATTAGCATAAAGTATATAGAAATATAAGCTTTTTAAGAATTATTTGTTGCAGGGATATGGAGAAAGTTATGTGAATGGTACACATCAGATTTTTTTTGTGGAGTTGACCGATTTTGAGATATTCCTTGTTATTAGTTTCAGCTTTAAAATACTTTTCTGGTACGGGAATTTTTCAACTCCTGTGCATATAAACAAAATTATTTCAATCATATAGCAACCAGCTTTTAAAAAAAATTGAGTATCGAGTTAACCTATGGTACTCCTTTATTTTCCTTTTACTTACAAGGAAGAAAATAACAAGAACCTCTCTGCTACTTTTTTCTCGACTAGCATTAAGTAAGTAGAAGAATAAGCTTTTTAACAATAATTTATTCTAAAGATGCAGAGAAAGGCATGTGAATGGAACACATCATTTTTGATTAACTTCAAATTTACTTTTTTCATAATAAGAGAATATATATTATAAAGTTTGACTTCAATTAACTTTAACTTAATAAAGGATGTACATTTATTTTCATTTCTATTTTCTCCATTAGTTTGTATAATAATTACACACATCCTTCTTTTAACCTTAGAACCTGCATCTGTATCTGTTACAGACAGACAGACGAACTGACAGACAGAACATAAGACATTAATAGCAACTCAATTAAAATGTACAAAAATTCAAAGAGAGGATTTTGCTTCAAAATAATTACAATCTCCTTTTAAATTTGTGGAATATAAGTTTATTAATTTTATCAGCTAAAATATTAAATAAATTGATGGATACTATTTCTAAATTATTTTGTGTTTTACTATATTTGCATGTTCTAAAATAGATATTTTTGTTACATCTTGTAGGATAATTATGCATAGTTTCACAAGAGTCATAATCTGTATATTCTTCTTATTACATAGTGAACAATTAAAAAAAAATCTGATGTGTAACATTCACATGACTTTCTCTGCATCTTTGCATAATTAAAAGCTTATGATTCTATTTACTTCATGCTAATCGAGAAAACTTAGCAGAAATGGTCTCATTACTTGCTTCTTTATAAGGAAGTACTATAGGTTAAAGTTATAGTCAAAAGCTGTTTGCTATGTGACTGGAGTATGGACACGAGATAACAAATTCCTGTGTGAGAAAACTATAAGTTTTTCAGACCTGAAACGAAAAAAACAGGAATTTCTTAAAAAACGTTCAACCCCACGAAAAAAATGTATATAACATAAATTGTGTCTTTTATCGTGAGCTACATTTACTGTGCAGTAAGTTTCTGTGCAGTTCTTATGCTTTAGCAGCTATGCACAATTGCGTAAAATTCATCCAGAATAAAGTAGTCTTCAGGGGCTATTCCCAGAAAAGTCAAGATATACATTTTATTTGTGAGGTAACTATCTTTAATATACGATCTTTTAATCAAAATCTTTAGAGCCATTTTTAAGAAAATCAAAATTTTCGATTTTTTTTTCTATGTAAAGTGTAGTTTGGGGTGGGGGGATTTTCTTGAAAATCTTCGTGTCAAATCCTTGGAAGATACCAAACTTAAATACCAAGTTTGGACTTTGCTGCCCACAGGCACACACACAAATACAGACACACACACACACACACACACACATGGACATTTTTCTAAAAATGTTTTTTTTTTATTCAGGGAGTCTCAAAACATATATTTCCTGTGAAATCTCGGTATCGAATTTTTGTGTGCATGTGCAATACAATACCTTCTCTATACACTATGTACATAGAGAAAGTAATATATATATATTTTACAAAGTAAAGTACTATAATTCATAATTGAATATATATTACTACAAAACACTGACAGTAAAAACTAGTATTCAATCAAATGTTTTTCTGTCTTAACAACATTATATTCTAAAAAGACTTAAAGTTAGTCTATTTTCTAAGTTTTCATATAGGTTTTTGAATAATTTATATTAATACATATAATGGAACACATCAGATGTTTTATACTGTTTCAATGCTATAATTACTTGTAAAAGCGTTGTTACAAACAAATGCTATTCTCTTTATTTTAATAAAATATTATTCTTGAATTCCGTTATCAATATTTTCATATGCTAAAAGTCTATATGCACAGAATCAAACTAATTCATTTCACTCTTTCATTCATATAATATTGAAGCTATTGGAAATTATCGTCTCTCGGTTTTCCTAAAATGAATTGCACGCACAAACGTGATTTTTATCAATGAATTCCCTTATGATATGATTTATATTTTATGTGGTGTCTTTATTGTTATAACCCACATCCAAAAACAGCAGGTATTAATATCAGAGTTGCTTTACAATTTTTAATTTCTCTACACATACTATATATACAGTGTATAGAGAAGGTATTGTATTGCACCCAAAAATTCGATACTGAGATTTCACCGGATATACATGTTTTGGGACTCCCTTAATAAAAAAAAAAAGTATTTTTAGAAAAAGGTTGGAGTGCGTGTGTGTTTTTTTTTGTGGACAATAATGAAAGACCGTGAAATACCAAACTTGGTATTTAAGCCTGCTATCTTCCAAGGATGCGACACGAAGATTTCCAAGAAATTTCCCTAACCACAAACTCCCTTTAAATGGGAAAACTTCCAAAATTTTAATTTTCTCAAAACATGGCTGTAAGGATTTTGATTAAAATACCGTATATTAAAGATATATGGCAAATAAAATACATATATTGCGTTTTCTGGGGATAGGCTCTGAAGAGCATTTTATTCTGGTTGATTTTGCAGAACTTTGCAAAACGATTAAGTTGTAAGAGATAGACAAAGCAACACTACACAAAAAATCTTATGTGTTACATTCACATGACTTTCTCTACTTCCCTGAAACAAATTATTGGTAAAAAGCTTGTGCGTCTATTTACTTCATGCTAATCGAGTACAAATTAGCAGAAATAGTCTTCATACTTGCTTCATTGTAAGTACAAGCGAAATAAGGAAGTGCCATTGCTTAAAGTCATAATCAAAGTTGGTTGCTATGTCACTGATGTTCCTTTATTTGTATGGACAGGAGTTGAGAAACTCCTGTATGAGAAAAGTATAAGTTTTTAAAGCTGCAACAAAAAGCAAGGAATATGTAAAAAAAATCAACTCCACGAAAAAAATGTATAGGATACAAATTGTGTATTTTAACGTGCTCTTTATTTTTTGTCTGGTAAGGTTTTATTTATTTCTTACGGTTTAGCACTTATGTAAAATTCCGTAAAATTCACTCAGAATAAAGCAGTCTTCAGAGGGTATTCCCAGAAAATTCAAAATATACATTGTATTTGTCAGGTAAATATCTTTAATATACATTTGAATCAAAACCGTTAGAGCCATTTTTTAGAAAATCAAAATTTTCGAAAAAAGTTCCATGTAAAGGGTAATTTGGGGTGGGGGGATTTTTTTCAAAATCTTCGTGTCGTATCCCTGGAAGATATTAAACCTAAATACCCAGTTTGGTATTTTACTGACTTTTCGTTTTTGAGTATACCTTGTTCACAGACACACGGACACACACACACGGACCTTTTTTCTGAAAATACTTTTTTTTTTGGATACAGGGGACCCTAAAAGATATATTTCGGTATCGAATTTTTTGGTGAGTGCAATACCTTCTCTAAACACTATGTACATAGTACGTATAGAGAAAGTAAAAATCTTGTTAAAGATTTATGTCAGACACATTTTTGTTGTAGAGTTGATGTTTCCAAGATATTACTCGTTATTGGTTTCAATTTTAAAACACTTTAACTTTTCCCCGACAGGAAGTGTTAATTTTTCTTTTATTCCACTCCTGGACAAGCAAATGACAGTCGCATAATAAAGCATTTCAATGTCGCTTTAGTATAGGGCTTTCCTTTAATTCCTCTACTTATAAGAAACTATACATGTACATAGTGTATAGAGACGGTATTGCACTCCACCAAAAAATTCGATATTAAGATTTCACCAGAAATATATGTTTCAGGGTCTCCTGTATCCAAAAAGTAGTATTTTCAGAAAAATATCCGCGCGCGTCTGTGAACACGATAACTCAAAAACGAAAAGTCGGTAAAATACCAAACTTAGTATTTAAGTTTAGTATCTTCCAGGGATGCGTCACGAAGATTTTGAGAAAAAACTTCCCACTCCAAACTACCCTTTACATGGAAGTTTTTTTCCAAATTTTTGATTTTCTCAAAAATGGCTCTAACGATTTTGATTAAAATATCGTATATTCAAGATATTTACCTGACAAATCAAATGTATATTTTGAATTTTCTGGGAATAGCCTTTGAAGACTACTTTATTCTGAATAAATTTTACGGAATTTTGCGTAACTGCTAAACCGTAACAGATGGACAAAAACTTACCACACAGAAAATGTAGAGCATTTTAAAACACACCATTTATGTTATATAATTTTTTACGTGGATTTGATCTTTTTTTAGATATTCCTTGTTTTTGGTTTCACCTTTAATAACTTAATTTTCTCATATTGCAATTTTACAACTCCTGTCCTTATAAACAAAGGAACTTCAGTCACATAGCAACCAGCTTTTGACTATCACTTTAACCTATGTTGCTCCCTTATTTCTCTTCTACAAACAAGGAAGCAAGTAATAAGACTATTTCTGCTAATTTTTCTCGATTAACATGAAGTAAATATGTAGAGAGTCATGTGAGTGTAACGCATCAGATTTTTATTTAAATGCTTCCTGTATTCTATATTAGGTAATATTTTTACTGTGTTTATGATATGATTAAATAGTATAACATGTCTGTGGTTTAAGAATTGCCCGCGTTATATGAACAACATTTCTGTTGCATCTGTACACAGCCTCTACTTATTTCAATGGGCTACAGATCTTTTACCTTATTTACCTTAATTAAAAGTGACTTGAAAATCCTGCTCGTGTTTAAGGACAGAAAATATTCTCTTATTGAAGGAGGGACGCGAGAAAAGTTACTTGGTTTGTTGTTGTGAAAAGTATAAATTGGCGTGTAGAGGGGGAAGGAGCGACGTCTGGGCTAATTAGAAGGAAGCTCTAGACTTAATGAGGAGAGAGCTTCCCATCCCCCGTACAGCCTGCACTTTTCGAATACAGGTTTCATGAAAAACATAACACGCATATTGTGTATACTTAGCAGCGAGCTCTGGGCCTAATAACCCTTCATACATTAGTTGCTGCAAATGCGAATACTAACACATTAACAAAATCATTTTAAAAAGTATTTATATGATTTTTCCAAAAACTTACACAAGGCTATATACATAATCTTATTCCTCCTTGTTTTCTTTTCTGTCGATGTTGGGTTAGATATTTTTTTTTAAATTTACAACTTAATGTCTTATTGAATTTATAATCAGAATTTGGTTTCTAAAAATCTGATGTGTTACACTCACATGACTTTCTCTAGCTGTTCTACAAACTTCTTACATAAGATTATTCTTCTTTCTGCACCTTGCTAATCGAGGTACTCTTTAGCACAATGTTCTTATTATTTAGTTCCTTATAAGTAGGAAAAATTAAGGGAATACACTAGGCTAAAGCCATAGTCAAATGTTTTAAAAGCTGTCGTTATGCGATGGTCATTACAAATCCCTTCTTTTCTTGGCCAGAATGAATACTTCGAAAACTGTAAGCTCCACGAGAAAAATATATATAACATAACTTGTGTATTTTAACAAGACCTACATTTTTTGTGTAGTAAGTTTTTGTCTATCTCTTACGGTTTACTGGTTATGCCAAATTAAGCAAAATTCATCCGGAATAAACAGGTCTTTAGAAGCTATTCCCAGAACATTCAAGATATACATTTTATTTGTCAGCTAAATATCTTTAATATGAGATATTTTAATCAAAATCGTTAGAGCCATTTTTAAGAAAATCAAAATTTTCGAAAAAAGTTCCATGTAAAGGGTAGTTTGGGGTGGGGGATTTTTCTCAAAATCTTTGTGTCGCATCCCTAGAAGATACTAAACTTAAATGCCAAGTTTGGTGCTTTATCGACTCTTCGTTTCTGGGTTATCGTGTTCCCGACACACGGACACACTGACACATGGACCTTTTTGTGAAAATGCTTTTTTTGGTTACAAGCGACCCTATAACAAATATTGCCGGTGAAATCTCGGTATCGAATTTTTGGGTTGTATTGTACATTGTACATACGGGGCTAGAGAAAGTAAAAAGTACAGCTTTAGACTATTGATACCAAAAGTAGCTCTTTTTCCAGATGCCAGTAATGTTAAAAGTAAAAAATTCTGGCATAAAATTATAGAACTCCAATGTAGCCAAGTTTGGTATATGCGTCCAGGGACTCATTCAAGTAGGCCCATGACTAGAAGCTCGTATCGATCCACAAAATGGCAAATGGTTTGAATGTCATGAACACGGAATCTGCTGTGGAGAGAGCAAAATTACAACTTCTATCCTGCCTCCTTGTATAGAATATTTTCATTCTGTACGAGTAAGTCATCATGTTGTCAGCACTGATGCTAAGCAAGGCAACATCTGAATATCACAGAACATTAAGCATGTTTTGCAAGCTTCCTACTCACAATATAAAACGCCATTTTTACCACTTTTATCATAAATAACTATTTTGAAATTTGCCAGTACATACTTGTAAACATAAATACTACACTATAAGTTTTTAAAATAAAAATAATTTATAAAATAGAAACGTGATCGAAGTGATTAAAGAAGCAATAACTGAAATTTGATATTATAGTTTTCGATGTTGGATAAATAACTGATGTTAACGTGTTTTATAAACCACAACGAAGATAAAATGTGGCGTTTCAAAATATTGTTGTTAAATACTGTCGCGTATAAGAGACAAACTTTCTTAAATGAAAGAAGTAAATAATGTTCTTATTTTTCATGACACCTATTCACAAAAACAAAAGCATTTACATTGAGAAAAAAAATATTTCTTCAAATAAATGAAGTACGCTTGCACATACATATTACTTTCTCTACATGTACTATGCACCGTGTACAGAGAAGGTATTGTATTCCATCTAAAAGTTCGATACCGAAATTTCTCCTGAAATTTCTCAGGTTCCCCGAGTCCAAAAGCATGGTATAAAAATGTCCGTATGTGTGAGTGTGTGTGTGTGTGAGTGTGTATGTGTGTGTGAGTGTGTATGTGTGTGTGAGTGTGTGAGTATGTGTGAGTGTGTGTGTGTGAGTGTGTGTGAGTGTGTATGTGTGTGTGGACAGCATATGTAGCTCTAAAACTAAAAGACCGTTAAACACCAAACTTGGTATAAGTTTTGGCGTCTTCCAAGGTTGGGACACGAAGAATTTTAAGAAAATCACTCCACCCCAAAATACGCTTTGCATATAAAGTTTTGAAAATTGTGTTTTTCTCAAAACAGGCTCTAACGATTTTGATTATTATACCGTATATTAAAGCTATTTACATCACAAAAAATGTATATCCTGAATTTTCTGGAAATAGCTTCTGAAACACGTTCATTCTGGATGAAATTTGCGTAGCTGATAAACCTTACGAGGTAGACAAAGCATACTACCGAAAAATGTAGATCTCGTTAAAACACATTATTTATGTCATTTAAATTTTTGTTCCTGACTTGAAAGCTTTGGTATTGGATTTTCAATTTTAAGCTACGCATCTTCTCAGACGGGGCCACCTTTCGTTTCATAACTCTTCTGTTTTCATGAAATTCAAAGCGAACCGAACTTCAATTGTTCATATATCGTCTGGCATTTTAGGTATTTTAATATAGCTTTAGCCTGGTGCATTCCCTTACTTCATTTCTGCTTATAAGGAACTAAGTACTATGACCAATTCTATTAACATACAGGATGTTAATGAACTACACCGAAATAATTTGCGAAAGTGTGCACGTGACTGATATAAGTAATTTGAGATCGGCGATGCATGGTCCCCGGATAAACATAACGCAGCTACATAGCGTTAAACGTGTGGGTATCAGGTGCTGATAAGTCGGTGTTAAAGCAAAGCAGGTTGAAAGAATGGCTTAGAATGTCTTTAAAACTGCTGCTCGAGTATAGAAATATCGATTTTTAGCAGCTCGTTACTTGCGTTCTCAAGATTTAATGTCGCAAAAATCTGTAAAATCTCGAACTAATCACTTGACAGTGCGACACTTTTTCAAATGATCTGGTAGCTTAATGCGCAACGCAGGAAGCTGCTATTCCAATGGTCATGAGTTCGATTCCTAACTTAGAGTAAATGTTTATTATTATTATTATTTTCATTCCAGACGAAGTGCCACGATACGTGACGTATTGGCACTTCAGAAACTTATAGCCGTTACTTCGAAGTTTCAATAAATAGACCATAAGTCTCCTGTCTCAAATTACTTATTTAAGTAATCTACATATTCTGTTAAAATATTTCGGTATAGTTCATTGACACCTGTATATATCGTTTAACATAATGTAAGTAGAAGATAAATATTTTGTAAAAATATCCTTTTTTTTTTTTTTTTTTTGCAGAATACGTAGAGAAAGTCATGTGATTGCAACATATCAGAATTTTTTTAGTGAAATGCTCATTTATAACTTCGCTGTACAAACCTACAAAAAAAGCTTGTCCGTGCTGAAGTAAAATGTAATGAAAAACAGACTAAATTTGATTACAGTGGGCAAAATATTTACCAAGCTTGATTCAACTGTAATTCGAATTTGAATTACTGTGGTTTATACTTTCTCTGCACGTACTATTACACATACTATATACACAGCAGCTAGAGGAGGTGTTGTATTCTAACCAAAAATTTGATGCCGACATTTCTCCGAAAAGACATGTTTTGGAATCTTTAAGAAAGGGATACAAAGATATTCAAGAAACTCCCTTAGCCCAACTACCTCTTACACACAACATTTTTCAAAAAAAATTATTTTCTCAAAAAAGGATCTAAAGATCTTGATTAAGATACCTTACATTAAACATAACAAATAAAATGTATATGTTGAATTTTCTTGGAATAGCCTCTTTAGTCCTGTGGAAGACTTTTGCATAACTGATAAACCGTAAGAGAGAAGATTAAAGCCTACCGTACAAAAATTGAGGAACACTTTTAAACACACACTTTACATTATATACACTTTTTGCGTGGAGTTAACATTTCCCAGATATTGCTTATTATTATCCTAATTCGCTACATATATCTTTTGTTTTACTCCTGGCCTTGCAAAGTGTACCGAATTTCAATTTTTCAGCGATAGCTTTTAAAAGATTTGATTGTGGCTTCAGCCTAGAATTCCCTTATTGCCCTTACAAGGAAGTACATAATAATAATAATAATAATAATAATAATAATAATAATAATAATAATAATAATAATAGTAATAATAATACCGTTTCTGTTAATGTTTACTTCGATTAATATGAAGTTGGTGAAAGAATAATGTTTTTAATAATAATCTCTTTGCAGAACTGTTAGAGGAAGTCATATGAATGGAACACATCAGATTATTACTTTCTCTAGCGGGTATTTACAATGTACATAGTGGATAGAGAAGGTATTGTATTCCACCCAAAGTTTCCATACCGAGAATTCACCGGAAATACATGTTTTGAGCATTTGTGGCAAATTCTCTAAGACGAAGATACTTATTTGTAGTAGCATTTCTATATATCTCTATTCCTAAACGGTCTTTACATATATTTTAACAACTGAGTCATGTAACTAATTCCGTCTGCAACTGCAATGGTGCTGTTTTTGGTTGCGCTGCCAAGAGGCTGGCGGAAAAAGCTTTTGGTTTTCCTCATCTGGCAAACAAAAACATTCGTCCACCCACTCCTCTTTGAACTTAAGTTTTTAAGGTCGCCACTATAGTGTAAAATATATGTGTTAAATCTTTATAAAAATACATTTTATAGCATATTTGACAGTCTAATGGTTGTTCTTTAAAAATGCTTCTTGTTATAAAAGTTCCATGGTGAAGCATACGGATAGCTGACCTCATTTTATAACACGTTATTGGTCGCTGAAGCCATAAAACGGAAAAACAAATAACCTGAATTATTAACACAACCAAAAATGTTATTTCCAAGTATGAAGCCAATATATTTTTGTACAACACAAAACATACGGATTAAAAACAAAACCATCTTATGTGTTCCATCCAAAAGTGTGTGTTTTAACGTGCTCTACATTTTGTGTGTTAAAATTTTGTCCATCTCTTAAGGTTTAGCAGTTTTTCATAAAATTCATCGAGAATAAAGTAGTCTTCAGAGGCTATTGCCAGAAAATTCAAGATATAGATAGATTTTATTTGTCAGGTAAATCTCTTTAATGTACGATATTTTTATCAAAATCGTTAGAGCTATTTTTGAGAAAATCAAAACCTTCAAAACACTTCAATGTAAAGGGTAGTTTAGGCTGGACTCGTGTAAGATACTAAACTTAAATACCAAGTTTGGTATTTTACCGACTTTTCGTTTTTGAGTTATCGTGTTCACAGACACACGGACACACTGTCACATAGACACACGGACACACACACGGACCTTTTTCTGAAAATGCTTTTTTTGGATACAGGGGAACCTAAAACATATATTTCCGATGAAATCTCGGTATAGAATTTTTGTGTGCATTACAATTCCTTCTCCATACTCTATGTACATAGTACGTATAGAGAAAGTAAAAATGTTGTTTTATATTGTGAGTAGGAAGCTTGCGGAACGAGGCCTTAGGCCGAATACAGTGTGTTTTTGAGGAAAATAAAAATGATTTAGACCAAACGTAAAAAAGAACCTACAGAGAAAGAGTTGTTTCAGGTGCAATCCCCCGAAATGACCTTAGATGTTAAATACTCCTCAAGGAGCATCTTATGAATAAATGCGATCTTATAAACCCTACTTCCATATTAAGTTACTAGAAACAAAGGAGGTATCAAAGATATAGTCTGAGAAGAAAAAGTTTAATACCCGTTTTCGATTAAAAAAAAAAAGAATAGACTAATAAAGTTTGCCGTCAGTTAAGATACGAATTTACGTTAGTAATTGGCAAGGAGTTGGGCAGTCGCTCGTTAGCACTGATGCCCCCGCATTTAATGTCGCGCCCTTGATGACGCGAGTGGAAAGAAAGAAAAAGAGCACAAGGATTTTAACGTTTAAAAAGAGCTTCTTAATGAAGTGTGGGTACAGTTCCTGAAGGGCTTGGCGGCCCGGAAGATTGCCTTTCTGCAGGTACGTTGCTTTAACCGCACTCAGCAAATACATTTATTTAAATGTAATAAGTAAATAGCGAGCCCCTACTTCTTATTATTCAATCATCACATGGTAATTATATTACAAAACACACACACCGAAATTTTCGGCATCTACATGTTTATGTGCTGCTTTCATGGATTTCAGTTTATTAAATGAATGCAATTTAACTAATATTTTTCACGAACTTTTTTCTTCTTCTTGTTCTTCTTCTTACTAAGGCACTACCAAAAATTAGATACTGAGATTTCACCGGAAATACTGGTTTTAGGACCCCCTAAATCCAAAAAAAACCCATTTTGTGTGTGTCTGGACAGCATAGCTCAAAAACGAAAAGACGGTTAAACACCAAACTTGGTACTGAAGTTTAGTATCTTCCAAGCATGCGACAAGAAGAATCTCAAGAAAATCCCCCCAACCCTAGCTACCCTTTACATAGAACATTTTTAGAAAAGTTTGTTTTCTTAAAAATGGACATAACAATTTTGATCAAAGCACCACATATTAAAGCCATTTCTATCACAAATTAAATGTATATCTTGAATTTTCTGGGTATACCTTCTAAAGACCTATTTATTCTGGATGAATTTTGCTTAATTTGGCATAACTAGTAAATCGTAAGAGATAGACAAAACCTTACCAAACAAAACAATGTAGATCTCGTTAAAATACACAATTTATATCATTGCTTTTTTTCGTGGAGTTTACCGTTTTCGAGATATATATTGTTATTAGTTTCAATTGTAAAGTCCTTACACTTTTTTCAGAGAAGAAGTGTCTTTTTTGTTCTAATCCTGGCTAAGCAAAGAAGAGATTAGAATGACAATCGCATAACGATAGCTTTTAAAACATTTGACTATCACTTTAGCATAGTTCTTTCCTTTAGTTTCCTTCTACTTAAAAGGAACTAAGCAATATGAACATTTTGCTGTTTATCTCGATATGCATTGTGTAGAGAGAAGAATAATCTTTTGTAAGAAGTTAGTTTGAAGAGCAGCTAGAGAAAGTCATGTGAGTGTCACACATTAGTTTTTTATTTTCATATCTTTAATGTCATCAAGTACATCATGTAACCATCTATTTTTGGAACGCCTCCTTAGTTTTTTAATGTCTCTACATGTACTATGTGCATAGTGTATACAGAAGGCATTGTACTCCACCCAAAAATTCGATACCGAGATTTCACCAGAAATATACGTTTTAGGGTCCCCTGTATCCAAAAAAAAAGTATATTCAGAAAAAGGTCCGTGTGTCTGTGAACACGATAACTCAAAAACGAAAAGTCGCTAAAATGCCAAACTTTGTATTTAAATGTTGTATTTTCCAGGGATGCGACACGAAGATTTTGAGAGAAATCCCCCCACCCCAAATTACCCTTTACATGGAAAAAAGTTCGAACATTTTGATTTTCTCAAAAATGGCTTTAATGACTTTGATTAAAATTTCGTATATTAAAGATATTTGCCTGACAAATAAAATGTATATTTTGAATTTTCTGAGAATAGCGTCTGAAGACTCCTTTATTCTGGATCACATTTACGAAATTTTGCATAACTGCTAAACCATAAGAGATGGACAAAAAATTACCAAACAAAAAATGTAGAGCACATTAAAACTCACAATTTATGTTATATACATTTGTTTCGTGGAATTGATCGTTTTTAAGATATTCCTTGTTTCTTTTTTCAGTTTGAAAAACTTATACTTTTCTCATACAGTAATTTGTCAACTACTGTCCATACAAACAATGGAACTTCAGTCACATAGCAACTAGTTTTTGACTATCACTTTAACCTACGGTACTCCCTTATTTCGCTTCTACTTACAAGGAAGCAAGTAATAAGGTCATTTCTGTTAATTTTTTCTCGATTAGCATGAAGTAAATAGAAGCACAAGCTTTTTAAAAATAATTTGTTGCAGAGATGTTGAGAAAGTCATGTGAATGGAACACACCACATTTTTACTTTCTCTACACGTACTATATATGGGTATCTTGAACTTTTTGGGAATAGCCTCTGAAGAGTACCTTATTCTGGATGAATTTTACGGAATTTTGCATAACTGCTAAAGTAAGAGATGGACAAAAATTTACCACACAAAAAAAGTAGAACACATTAAAACACACAATTTGGTTTATATGCATTTTTTTCGTGGAGTTGATCGTTATTGGGATATTCCTTGTTTTTTGGTTTTAGCTTTTAAAAACTTATACTTTTCTCACACAGGACTTTGTCAACTTCTATGATACAAACAAAGGAAGTTCAGTCTCATAGCATCCAGCTTTTGACTGTTGCTTTAACTTATTTCGCGTCTACTTACAAGGAAGCAAGTACTAAGCCTATTTTTTTCTCAATTAGCATGTAGTAAATAGAACCATAAAGTTTTTAACAATAATTTGTTGCAGAGATGTAGAGAAAGTCATGAAACTGGATCACATCATTTTTATATTTTTCGCCGTTACTGACTTTGATGTCTTCAAGGTGGTGTGATGGAATTACAAAAGGTGAAGCGCTGTGAAATCTCGCCAAGCAAAGTTATTCGTAAGCCCCACGTACAAGAGGAAATCCATTATTGTAATTAAAAGTTGTTTCACGTTAACTTTGAGAGAACGTGGCCTCAAGTAATTGTCCCTTGATCATCATCAATATATCCAGAAGAAATCTTTTCCTTTTGGCCCCGAGGAGCATGGCAAAGGGAAAGAAACAAGAGGGCTTGGCCCCTCTCCCCTGCGCCTCCTATGTAAACTTTAATAAATTAATGTTTGTACTACCAGTTACAATACAATGGTACAAGAGGAAGCCTTTCTGGGCCAAATTGACCCGCAGGGCAATTAATTATAGCGTCTGCCCAGTTACGTTATTTCAGACTAACGCACAAAAGGGAGCGTAGCGGTGTATAGAGGTTTTGCTATTAATGGCAAAACTAACTTAATAAACAGGATTTATTCAGCTGGGAGAGAGAGGGAGAGAGCTGTTTGTGCGGAGTAGCCGGTAGAGGCCTGCACGGGACAGCTTCAATTGTAGCACAACAAAAGATCACAAGCTTCCACTAGTCACGGTCGTAACAAAGTAATTTGCTACAAGGGTTTGCCTTTATACTCAACCAGGTAGTATCTCTGCATTACGTTACCTCAGACCCTCTTTTCGTGGCATGTGACGAGGAGCTTATACAGACACCGCTATTGTTTTATGTTAAAGAGTTAAAAGGGAAACGGGTAATTACTCTTCAAATACCTTGAGGCCACCGGACATAGTCACTGAGTTGTAAAGACTTCACTGGCCACGGTTTGAATTTACGATAACAACCAAGCTTCATATTTTTACACTCTTTTGTGGCTGGGAAAGGCAAAGTTGACACCGGATCCTGCCTTGCACACTGTTTCAGTATATATATGTACTGGGGTAAGTCAATAACACAGTGCTGAAAATTCACTGTCCTCTTTATATTTCGGTTTCTCTTTCTCCAGAAATATTCCATTCTTCTAAGACATCTAGTTGCAATTAACCATATACAATGTACGAGAGCCATCCAGAAAGTGACAAGACGACTTGACATAACTAAATAATAACAACTATTTACAAAGTTACAATACCTTACTCAATTTCTCAAAGTAATCTCCATTCTCTTAAGAAATGTAAATGGCGTGTTATTTATGGACGCTCTTTAACTGCTGTCCCGTTCTAAATTGGGCATGAAAGGCCGCTTAATTTTGCTCAGAGGCCTCTCTCTCAGGCTTGAGGTTCTTTTACGACACGGGACCAGCGGCTTTACTTCCCTACACCCGAAAAAATCCATCGTTTGAACCCACGACCTTGGATATATGAAGTCAGCATACACCACGGAGGGCGACATTCTCTTAAAACACGTATTTCACGTGGTACCAGTTTTTCAATGCAGATGTTCGAATTTTATATGCAAATAATAACGTAAGTGTACAGAGATAGCGCAATGAACGAGTCTTCAGTGAGGAAATAGCGCATAACTTACGAGTAATCAAGGATGAACCAGTGTGTACGATAAAGACCGGAGTGGAAGTTATGGAGGAGCTGAAAGTAAATGTCGATAGAAGGATTCAGAAAAACAGGTGTTTCACTTTGAACACTGTACAAGACTTTTTGGATGGTAAAGATTTCCCAGCCATGAAAACCTCCAAGTGACAGAGATGTCTTGACTCATATCTTTAGCGGTGCATTAGAAACCCAGTACCTTAATAGCAATGACGATTACGATGAGAAATAAATAGTTTGTAAATAGTTTTTTTTTTTTTTTTTATTGCTTCATTTGTATAGCCCCCTTTTAACATCAATGGTCATAACGGGAGCTTTGACTTGTGAAACTGTAGGTTCAGAACATTAGGTTAAACTTTATATTACTAAACACACGGACTTTCACTCTCACATTCATACTTCCAGACTCTATGGGGGATAGGGAATAATTCCGGTTAAAGAAAAATTCCCCGCCCCAGCCGGGAATCGAACCCGGGACTTCCCGGTGAGAAGTCAGCTCGCTGACCACTCGACCACGGAGGCAGTTAAATAAAGTTCTATGTTGATAACGTTGGTTATTATTTAGTTATGTCAAATTGTCTGTCACTTTCTCGATGGCCCTCGTATATATGCTTCTAGTTGTATCTCAAAGTGTTAGCTTCTTCAATGTATTTAGTAGCTAAACATAATTACATATTATTTATCTTTTAACTAATTTATTGAAACATGGCATAAATAACAGTAAATTTAAATTTTACTACCTCTACTGTGCATGTACATAGCAGTTAGAGAGGGTATTATATTCCATCCAAAAATTAGATACAGAGATTTCACTGGAAACACATATTTTGTGGATCTTGAGGCTACCGGACATACTCAGGATTTGTAAAAATTTCACTGGCCACTGGCTTCATATTTTTATACTCTTTTGTGGCTAGCAAAGGCAAAGTTTCTACAGAAAATGCCATTGTTCTAAGATATCGTAGTTTGCAAATATTGTAAGCGTATACAATGCACAGGATAATTCAATAATACTTTTACAAAGTTTGGAGACAGGTTCCTTACATCAAAATAAGAAAAATGTTCATATAAACACGTCCCAAAACCTTTCGTTCTTGATTTCTTAGGTTCAAAATACTATTACTCAAAACATTTTAAAGTGACACATTTTTTACCTTTTCAGCTTCACACAAACACTTCTTATAGCAAATGATCCAATTTCCTCTTCTTGCGTCTAGACACGTATGCACTCACCGAAGTATGGAATGTCAAAACTCCCAGTCGGTGTCGTATGATTTCGCAGGCTTCTATGACTCATAGATTAAGAGTTTGTTCATCTGGGAGGTCTGCTGCATAAACTAATGGTTTAAGGTGCCCCCAAAAGATAAACTTCCAAAGGATTGAGCTCAGGGGAACGTGCGGGCCATGAAACTGGTCCCTCTCTATCTATCCAGTTGTCATGCTAGATACAAGCCAATGCAAATCGAACAATGAGAGTTAAATGTACTAGAGCATAATTCATAAACAACACGTTTCTTCTTATTTGCAGAGGCACATTTTCTAATTAGTCTGCGAGAGTATTCTGAATGAAGTCCCTGTAGACACTTGTAAGGCGTGCTGGGGAATGTATTACACATCTGATAAATGACAAATGTTAACAGTAGTCATGGCAACACAAGGCCAACGCAGCAGGGTAAAATGGGTCAAATCTTTCCATGAATGAGTGCATAAATAAATTAAGTTAATTAGGTTGGACCCGGAAATAACGCGAAAAAGAAGCAATTTACAGCATATGTTTGTATAAACTTTTGTTGTTGTTTTTATTTTGATGTCAGGAGTCCTCCCCCAACCTTTTAAAATTATTTTTGAACCATCCTGTGTATTGCTTGTAGTTGCATCCCAAAATAGTTGCTAGCTTCTGCAATATATTTAGCATATCATAACTAACATATTGCCCACCTTTAAGTTTGTTGATTTATATCAACATGGCAACTTGAGAGAAAATTGTTATACTAACACACAATAAAAATGTCGCTTCACCTACTGAGCATCTATTATATTCCACCCAACATTTTGATAGCGATATTTCACCGGAAATGAATATTTTGAGGATCCCTTAAACTTCCAATACCTTGAAGCCACTGGAGATAGTGTCGTGTTTATACCTCGTTTTCTCTTTCTGCAGAAATATTTCATTTTCTAAGTTATCGTAGCTCGCAAACAGTGCTGAAATTAAACTATACAATGTAGAGGTCATCTAGAAAGTGACCGACAACTTGGCATAACTAAATAACAACGAAGGTTATCCTCACAAAACTTTATTTATAAAGTTAAAATACTTAACTCTGTTTCTCAATGTAATCTCCATTCTCTCAAGACACATATTGTCACGTGGTACCAGCTTTCCAATGCATATATAACACTTTTCTATCACTAAAGAACTTCTTCGTTTATTTGAGTGAACAAAATATTCGGCTAATCCAATTTTCTAAGCAAATACGTGTATAGTGATAGTGCAATGAACGAGTTTTCAATGAGGAAATGGCGCATAATTTACGAATAATCAAGGAAGAACCAGTGTAGAAGTTTATCAATCTTAAAGCAAATGTTGATAAAAGGATTCAGAAAACCTGGTCTTTTACTTTGGACACCATACGTGACTTTTTGGATGAACACATGTCCAACCTCAAAGTGGCAGTACATCTTGGCTCAGATCTTTGGCGGTAGAAGAGTATAACATCTGCATTGAAAAACCGTTGCTACGTGACAATAGATATCTTGATAGCAATGACGATTACGTTGAGAAATAGAGTAAGGTTCTGTAACTTTGTAAATAAAATTTTGTGTTGATATCTTTCTGGATGGCCCTCGTAAATACTGCATCAATTAACCTATAACTAAAAGGAAACAGCTACTAACAGAAGTGGGGACGACTCAAGGATGGCCAATGTGCAAGCTTCTACAGCAACATCATACATTTACTCTCTTGAAAACTTTACCCTTTTATGAGCACCTTGTACCGTGAAAGAGACTGCTAGCGGACTTAAAATAAAACTGCTACTTGTTCGTTAACCAGTGGACTGAATGCTCAGCATCTGTCGCCAATTTGCAAATGTAATCTTTTTAATTTTGGTAAGTTCAGCTCGAGTTCTGAAAGTTGCCAATTACAGTAATGAACTTGATTAAGGCAATAATAAGCAGCAGTGCCGTTTAGACGCGACATTATTCATGATTTAATTGGGCCCTTTGTGCTCCGTAATGATGCTTCAGAAATATTTTCAAAGTAATGTAACATTAGTTCACACAAGTACTTTTCTTATGTGGAATGAAAGAGACGCATCCCTTTTTAATGAGCTAAATGTTTTTGTACACAGAAGCTCTGCTGCTTTGCCGTGTATTGCAGCTGGAGGTGCCATGCTTTAACGATCAAGGTAAGCTACACACTAACTTAACTCAGTTGCACTTTATCAACTTTTAATAGTATATTGCGTACTAAGTTATACTTATCAGGTTGAGAATACGAGGCCCGCAGGGTTAGTAACTTACAGTTCGTGGTTAGCCAATTACTTTTTACTTTCTCTACACGTACTATGTACATAGTGTAAAGAGAAGTATTGCATTGCACCCAAAAATTCGATACCGAAATTTCACCTGTTTTGCCTCCACCTGAATCCAAAATAATTCTGCTACTTCAGAAACAATACCAAAAATAGTCTTATTACTTGCTTCCTTGTAAATATAAACGAAATAAGGTAGTACCATAAGTTAAGTGATAGTCAAAAGCTGGTTGCTATGTGACTGAAGTTCCTTTGTTTGTATGAACAAGAGTTGACAGATTCCTGTATGAGAAGAGTATAAGTTTTTCAAAGCTGAAACCAATAACAAGGAATATTTCAAAAACGAGCATCTCCACGAAAAAAATATACATATATTGTATAAATTGTGTGTTTTAGCGTGCTCTACATTTTTTGTGAGGAAAGATTTTGTCCATCTCTTACGGTTGAGCAGCTATACAAAATTCTGTAAAATACATTCAGAATCAAGTAGTCTTCTGAGGCTATTCCCAGAAAATTCAAGATATACATCTTATTTATCAGGTAAATATCTTTAATAAACAATATTTTAATCAAAATTGTTGCAGTATTTTTGAAGAAATCAAAATTTTCAAAAAAAAAGTTTCATGTAAAGGGTATTTGGGGGTGGGGGGAATTTTCTTGGAAATCTTCGTGTCGCATCCTTGGAAGATACCAAACCTAGATACAAAGTTTGGTTTTTAACGGACTTTTTGACTTTTCGTTTCGTTTTTCGTCTTTTTAATGCTAAAATAAACGCAGAAACCGTCTTATTACTTAGTTCCCTAATAAGTAAAAGGAAAATAAGATAATGCACTAGGCTAAACCGACAGTCAAAACTTTTAAAATGTTGTTGCTATGGGACTGAGATCTCTTTCGTTGCGTGGCCAAGCGTTGACAAGTATGAGAAGTATTTTAAAGCTGAAATCAATAACAAGGAATATCTCAAAAACGGCCAAATCTATGAAAAAAAAATGTATGAAACATAAATTGTGTGTTTCAGCGAGCTCTACATCTTTTGTTAAGTTTTTGTCTATTTCTCACGGTCTATCTGTTAAGCAAAATTTCGCAAGTGTCATACAGAATAAAGATGTGCTTAGAGGCTATTACCAGCAAATTTAAGATATACACCTTATTTGTCATGTAAATATCTTTAATGGACGAATTATTAATCGCAATCGTTAGAGCCTTTTTTGAGAAAATCAAAAGGGTAGTTATAGGTGGGGGCATTTTCTTGAAAATCTTCGTGTCGCATCCTTGGAAGATACCAAATTTAAATACTAAGGGGTATGGTACCCATAAAAACACACACGGACATTTTTCTAAAAACCTAATGTGTTATACTCACATGACTTTCTCTAGCTTTTCTAAAAACTTCTTTCCTAAGATTATTCTTCTTTCTGCACCGTAGTAATCCAGACAATCATTAACAGAATGATCTTATTACTTAGTTCCTTATAAGAGGAAAAAAATAAGGGCTAAACCGATATTTAAATGTTCAAAAACTGTCGTTATGCAATTATCATTGCAAATCGCTTCTTTGCTTGACCAGGAGTAGACAAAAAGTAGAACGGACACTTACTGTCTAAGAAAAATATAAGTACTCCACAACTGAAACCAATAACAAGAAATGTCTCGGAAAAGGTTACCTGTACAACAAAAATGTAAAGGACATAAATTGTGTGTTTTGACGAGATCTACATCGTCTGTGTTGTAAGTTTTTGTCTATCTCTTACGGTTTAGCAGTTAAACAAAATTCAGCAAAATTCATCCAGAATAAAGAGGACATCAGAGGCTATTCCCAGAAAATTCAAGATATACATTTTATTTGTCATGTAAATATCTTTAATATACGATGTTTTAATCAAAACCATTATAGCTATTTTTGAGAAAATCAAAATTTTCGAAATTTTTTCCATGTAAAGGGTAGTTGTGGGTGGGGGAATTTTGTTGAAAAGCTTCGTGTTGCATCCTTGGAAGATACCAAATTTAAATACCAAGTTTGGTATTTAACGGTCTTTTCGTTTTTGAGCTATACTGCTCAGAGGCACATAGACATTTTTAAACACTTTTTTTTTGGGGGGGGGGATTCAGGCGTCCAAAAACATGTATTTCCTGTGAAATCTCAATATAAAATTTTTGGGTCTAATACATTATCTTCTCTGTGCATATTACGTGTAGAGAAAGTAAAAAAGGGCTTGCTTTTACAGCTGCAGCAAAATTAAAATAATTTTGTGATAAGGCGGTTTCCTATGAAGCTACATGGAATTGCGAGCCTGATAAGACTGTACATGAGCCCACCCAAGTAGCCATGGGGCATTGTGAGCCCGCCTCACCCCCTCGTCTGCTTGATGCTAAAACCGCTTTGATGTTCTATGCGAAGAGATAATTAACCAACTCCAGTTTTCCTAACTGCTGTGATGCCATGTTGTTTTGTTGTTATGCGCATACGTTGGGTCAAAGTCTCCTCTGGATAGCCATGGTGCTGAGCCCAGCCACTTCCAGTTGTTCTGCTTGGACAAAACTGCGTTTCAACGAGCAAACGTCGAACATGAGCAAAGTGATCAAATTCCCGCACCATCCAGCGCTCACTCCCACCAAATCAACATAAAACACGAAGGCTCTCTCAAACAGTGTCACACTGATATATATCATCTGTAGGAAGATGTGCTTTTGACCATCTATGCCATACACCAAGTACATTCCAGCCAAAAAAAAAAATCAATGTGTTCCATTCACATGGCTTTCTCTACATCTCTGCAACAATTGTTCTTAAAAAGCTTATACTTCTATGAACTTCATGCTAATCAGAAAAATTTAGCAGAAATAGTCTTATTAAGTGCTTCTTTGTAAGTAGAAGCGAAATAAGGAAGTACCATAGGTTAAAGTGATAGTCAAAAGCTGGTTGCTATTCCACTGAAGTTCCTTTGTTTGTATGGACAGCAGTTGACAAATTCCTGTATGAGAAAAGTAAGTTTTTCATACCAGAAACCAAAAACATGGAATGTCTCAAAAACGATGAACTCCACGAAAAAAATATATATAACATAAATTATGTGTTTTAACGTACTCTACATTTTTGTGTAGTAAGATGTTATCTATCTCATAAGGTTTAGCAGTTATTCAAAATTCCGTAAAATTCATCCAGAATAAACTACTCTTAAGAAGCTATTCCCAGAAAATTCAAGATATACATGTTTATTTGCCAGGTAAATGTTTTAAATATACGACATTTTAATCAGAATCGTTAGAGCCATTTTTGAGAAAATCGAAATTCCATGTTCTAAAAGGTAGTTTGGGGTAGGGACATTTTTCTCAAAATCTTCGTATCGCATCCCTGGAAGATACATAGTGCGTATAGAGAAAGTAAAAATCAATGTATTCCATTCACATGACTTTCTGTACATCTCTCCAAAAAGAAAAAATATTGAAAGGCTCATGCTTCTATTTACTTCATGCTAATTGAGAAAAAATTAGCAGAAATAATATTATTACTTGCTTCCTTGTAAGTAGAAGTGAAATAAGGAAGTACCATAGGTTAAAGTGATAGTCAAAAGCTGGTTGCTATGTGACTAAAGTTCCTTTGTATGTATGGACAGATGTTGACAAACTCCTGTATGACAAAAGTATAAGTTTTTTAAAGCAGAAACCAAGGAGTATCTAATAAAAGGTCAACTCCACAAAAAAAATGTATGTATCATAGATTGTGTGTTTTAACGTGCTCCACATTTTTTTTTTTTTTTTTTTTTTTTGTGGTAAGTTTTTGTCCGTCGACTATGGTTTAGCAGTGAGGCAAAATTCCGTAAAATTCATCCAGAGTAAAGTAGTATTCGAGACTATTCCCAGAAAATTCATGATACACATTTTATTTTTCAGGTAAGTATCTTTAATTTACGATATTTTAATCAAAATCGTTAGACCCATTTTTGAGAAAATCAAAATTTTTGAAAAAAGGTCCAAGAAAAGGGTAGTTTGGGGTGGGGAGATTTCGTTGAAAATCTTCGTGTTGCATCCCTGGAAGATAGTAAACTTAAATACCAAGTTTGGTACTTTACCGACTTTTTGTTTTTGAGTTATTGTGTTCACAGACACATGGACACACACAAGGGGATATTTTTCTGAAAATGCTTCTTTTGGTTATAGGGGACCCTAAAACATATATTTCCGGTGAAATCTCGGGTGGATTTCAATCGAATTTTTGGGGTGGAGTGCAATACCTTCTCTATACACTATGTACATAGAGCGTATTGGAAAGTAAAAATCTAATATGCTCCAATTACATGGTTTTCTCTATATATCTGAAACAAATATTTTTAAAAAGCTTATTCTTTTATCTATTTAATGCCAAAACATTAGCAAAAACGGTCTTATTACTTACTTTCTTTATGGGTCTAAGAGAAATAAGGGAATACACTAGGCTAATCCGACAGTCACATGTTTCAAAATGTGGTTGCTATGGCATTGAAATACGTTCCTTGTTGACAAGTTGCCATATGAGAAACGTTTTAAGTATTTTAAAAGTGAAATAAATAACAAAGAATATCCTGGAAACGGTCAACTCCACGAAAAACTGTATGTGACATAAATTGTGTGTTTTATCGTCCTCTACATTTTTTGTGCAGTAAGTTTTTGCCTTTCTTACGGTTTACCCGTTATGTAAAATTCAATAAAATCATCCAGAATGAAGAGGAAATTCATAGGCTATTCCCAGAAAAGTCAAGATATATATTTTATTTATCATTTAAATGTCTTAAATATATTTCGAGCCATTTTTGAGAAAATCAAAATCTTCGAAGTTCTTTTCCATGTAAAGGGTAATTGGGGTGGGGAAATTTTCTTGAAAATCTTCGTGTCGCATCCTTGAAAGATACCAAACTTAAATACCAAGTTTGGTATTTAGCGGTCTTTTGAGCTATGCTGACCATAGACAGACATCAAGACACACACACACACACATGGACCCTTTTCTAAACATGTCTTTTTGGATTTAGAGGGTCCTAAAACATGCATTTCCGGTGAAATCTCGGTATCGGGTTTTTGAGTGAAATACAATACTTCCTCTATACACTATGTACATAGTACGTGTAGAGAAAGTAAATACCTGATGTGCTCCATTCACATGATTTCTCTACTTCGCTGTAACAAATTATTGTTAAAAGCATTTTCTTCTATCTACTTTATGATAATCGAGATAAACATCAGCAGAAATTATTTGCTTCTTTGTAAGTAGAAGGAAAATAAGGGAATACCTTAGCTAAAACAATGGTCAAATATTTTAATCGCTAACGGCCATGTGGTTAAAATCCGTTTCTATCCATGGCAAGGGGTTTACAAATTTCTGCATGATAAAAGGTTAAGTATGTTAAAACTGAAAAAAAAATAATAAATATCTCAGAAATGGTCAATTCCATGAAAAAATGTGTATGATATAAATTATCGTAATCTACATTTGATGTGTAATAAGTTTTTTTCTATCTCGTATCGTTTACCAGTTATGCAAAATTGAGCTAAATTCATTCAGAATAAAGGGTTGTGAATTATCGATAAGATGAAAACACTAGTGGTATATACTTATGATAATAACAAAGTAAGTGAGTATTTTATGGAGAAAATTGACCAAATGTTTACTTTTTAGCACTACCTGTCAGCTGCATGGTACATTAAAACAATTCCTGTTATCTTTTCCAGAAATGAAGGCACATCCTTAACATTAGAACACAAGAACGCATAACTGTGTGTTTAAGTCTCCATGCGGTATCTGCTACTGACCTATAAGGCTTTGACTTCTTCAGGCTGACAATCTTCTGCATAACTTCTGTATAACGATTCAAATTCGTTGCAATTTTTATGTCCGTAATTTAGTGACATTTCGGGCTGGTAATGCTCACTTATTACCACTTTAAGTTACGGACTCAGCCCCCTCGTGATTTGTGAGTATAAATGACACACTCCGTCAGTTCACAAGACTGCCAACGTGACAATAGCAAATCATTTTCAGAGCGATCTTGTTTCACGCCGATAATTTGCTTATCTGCTTGATTCTCTTGAGATTGTCTTCCTGAAATCGAATTAATGGGTGGACCTACCACTCAATAACTTCCCAGTTAATATTTATGAAGATTATACACGAGGGCCATCGAGAAAGTAACGGATGATTTGGCAGAACCCAGTAAAAACGAAATACATAAACTCAACATTTTTACCTTACTGTATTTTTCAACGTAATTATCATTGCTATCGAGGAATTTATTGTTTCATGGTGTAGATTGATAAAGCTAAAGATCTAAGGAAAGATGTCGTTGTCACTTGAGATCTTCATTGGTTGGGAAATCTTTTCCATCCAAAAAGTCAGGTACAGCGTCCAAAGTGGAACACGGATGTTTCTGAATTCCTTTATCAACATCTGCTTTCAACTCTTCCATAACGGTTGGTGCATTTCTATTCCGGGCTTTGTCGTGCACATGATTATTCATAAAGAACTAGGAAGTTCGTACCGATTTCCTTATGCAGGGTAAGACCGGTCAGGGTTGGCGATACCATACGGTGTTTCTTGCACCAGCAAAGGTCAACATAGAGTGCAACCCATTACTGCAAAATATCTACCACTGCATAACACACAGTTCTAGTATAAAACTGTCAAACGTCTAGTAACAGAATAGCTTCTCAGAAACATATTATTGATTACAAATTTGTTCAGAAAGTTACCATAACCATCACACTGTTTTGGAGCTGAACTGAATCTATGTGGCATGTAAAAGAACTGTCAAGACGGATCTACTAATCCACAACCATCCTACATGAAATAAGGATGAACATGAAAAGTGCAATTGAAAGGAATACAAATTCAGTGTGATGTATCGCATTCAAACTGCATTTTTAGATCCCAACAAGTGAGATTTGCTTGGTGATACGGAAACGGAAGTGATAAAATATTGAAATATGCCCTGATCACATCACTGGAAATGGAATCAACTTTTTCGCATTATAAGTGTTGTTTGTCGGAACGTAGAATGAGGTTTTCATTTGAAAGGCTTCAAAGGTACATATAGTTTTCAGAAATACAGCTGCACATAAGTAAAGATTTAGTTTAAATCCTGCTTACGTTTTTACCTAAGAATCTGAAGATATTTAAGAAATTAATTTTATTATTTGCATATTATTTAACATTCGATCAGTAAATATTTCGATCCGTGTTATAATTGCTTGGGTGTTTTAATTCACATATACAGAAATCAGTTAGTCACCTTTATATATGCAATAATTTGTATGTTGTCCATATTTAATTATGTAAATACGAATGTGGAATAAGTCATTTTTGCTCTCTGAAAAAGTACTGTTTACTTGACAACAGGTTTGTTTACCTCTCCCCTCTGCATTCACATCAATTACTTGTTTTGATACGGCGAGATGGTTGGTCGCAACCTATATAAGGAACAGCGAACGGTACGAACTTCCTAGCTCTGTTCATAAATTATACGCCGTTTCCTCATGCATTTGCATTTTTGCCTATAAAATTTCATTGGTCTAACATTTTATGCATCAAAAACACTAATAAGTTGCTTGGTGGCAGAAAAGTATACAATCGTCATTGAAAAACTGTTACCACGTGATAATAAATGTCTTGATTGAACGGAAATTACGTTGAGAAATAGTAATACTGTAATTTTATAAATGTCGATGTTTGTGTTGATATTTTCGTTATTCTTTAGTTATGCCAAATTGTTTGTTAGTTTCAGGATGGTCCTCGTATTTGACCATCAGGTGTACCATGAGGTTCACATCTGTAGTGCGGGGATATACTTTCTCCAGTTTTCTTTATCCTCCGAATTACAAATTTCAAGGTACTCTCAGATCTGAGAACTTGGGACAATTATACAGCTATTAAACTCTTTAAAATTATAAATTATGAGTCATTTTACCATCAGTATAGTACCGCTAAATCAAGAAACGCTTTCGACGAGTTCGGCCTGACTAAAATCCAGTGTAGATGTTGTTGCAGCTTGTCAACGGACGCCCTTTGAATAGTGTCAATGTTTACTTTCTCTACCACATAGATAGTGGGGAGAGAAAGTATTGCATTCCCCAACAATTGAAAATACACATTTGGGATCCTCAAAATAATAACAAAATTAGAAAAGGGTCTATGTGACTGTGAATAACAACTCAAAAAAGGTTTATTAAATACCAAACTTAGTATTTACTTTTATCTTCCGTGGTTGCAGCACGAAGAATTTCAGGAAAATTCCACCACCCTAAACTATCCTGTACATGGAAAAGGCTGGAAGGAGTTTATCTAAAATACCATACATTAAAGGTATTACTAATACAATGTATATATTAAATTTTCTTGGTATAGTCTCTGAAACTCCCTTCATAGATTTGTATAACTCATGCATCGTAAGATTTTTTAAAATTATAGACGTCGTTAAAACATGCAATTAATGCCCTTTTTAGTGACATTAATTATTTCCGAGATATTCCTTCTAAAATCCTCATAGCCTCATAGCCCCCACCCGCCAAATTCACTACCACTGTGCTACGGGGGCTGTCGAGCACAAAATGAATTAACTAAAACCGTTTTAAAAATTTAAACACACTAATGTGAAGTTTTACCTACATCAATTCAATAACTTACTAGCCGTGGTCCTTGACGCTCTGCCATAAAAGGGCCGCGGACTTGAATCCAGCTAAGAGCATAAATATTTTGTGTTGCATATTTCTGTGTTTGTGTTCTATGTGCTACCTGCCTGACGAAAGAATGCAGGGATATAGTGCAGTACAGTCTATCAAAACATCAGCACAGCATACTTAAACAGGAATAAACTAAACGATGCACAACAGGTTAAGCTTGCTGTTTTCTTTAACACTAATGAATATTAATTGTCTACTTTGTGAGCGCATGACTACGCGTGGCGGTGTTTGCATTTTGACTTCATTCGAACCGTCCACTGTAAGAGACTCAACTGCTGCATTCCAGTATAGCCATGTGATGACGTAATACCGTATATCTGTTTGTGTTTACGCAAGCTTCCACACGTGGCGGTTGGCATTCATTCTTCAGACAGGACGTAAGTCATTCTTTCTTCCGTGACAGCAAACTGGGTTATGCCTGAAGGCAAATATGTGAAGAAAAATTAATAATAATAATAATAATAATAATAATAAAACAATCTGTATGAAAAATACAAAGTGGTTCTTATTTCTATAAAAAAAAACCTTATCCGTGCAGCTCACCCTAAGCAAGATTGGAACTCACGGTCTTTTGAATCTGAAGCAGACACGCTACCACCACACTACCCAGGCGGGGATATTATAATAATAATAATTATTATTATTATTATTATTATTATTATTATTATTATTATTGTTGTTATTATTATTATTATTATTATTATTATGCACGTTTCATGTCCACCATAGGACATTTTGTAGTACATTTTGGGTATTTGAGGCTGGTCCGAGTCTATTTGATACAAAACTGAACACGAACGTAAGTCAAACCTAGGACCAGATGACAGGCTTATTGATCCATTTAACGAGAGATGCGACTGCCCCGGGCTGGGATCGAACGCGGACATTTTTTGGTGGCGCACGTGGCAAACGGCCAAATGTGAAAACGCTTAATGAGTGCAAACCAACAGCGGTGACAGAAATAGCGAGCAGCAGCTAATGAGGTAAATAACTTGTGCCCTTGGAACCGATCTAAATACCCGCCAATTAGCAAGGATAAACAAATTCGCCACAACACCACCGCGACTCCCGCCACTTCCCATCAATACTAAACACATGCGCGGCGCGGCGGCTCAGCAAATTACAAACTTGTGTGTCAATGCAACAATTTTCTCCAGGTTAGAGCGCCTAATGAACGAAACAGAATTGTACACACAAGTGCTCTGTCACAGGCACTGAAAAATAATTTGCTAGCGATCACACGTTACACAGTCAACCCTAACTTGTACACTTCCATCAAAACCTCCCATTAACACGTAACCTTAAAATAAAGCAATTAACACCTTAAAACTACTTACTTTTACATTATCTGTGCCATTAATTAGTCTAAATCAACAAACATTTCATTTTAAATTGTTTATATTGCGTTTATAACACAAAAAGAATCCAATGTGTTCCATTCACATGACTTTCTCCACATCTCTGCAAAAAAGAATTGTTAAAAATCTGATGTGTACCATTCACATGACTTTCTCTATATCCCTGCAACAAATTATTCTTAAAAAGCTTATGCTTCTATTTATTTCATGCTAATCTAGAAAACTCTGATGTGTTCCAATTCACATGACTTGCTCTATATCTCTGTAAATGATTATTGTTAATAAGCTTATCTTTTATTTATTTCATGCTAATCGAGAAAAATGAGCAGAAATAGTATTATTTCTTACTTTATTGTAAGTAGAAGCGAAATAAGGGAGTAGCATGGGTTAAAGGGAAAGCCAAAAGCTGGTTGCTATGTGACTGATGTTCCTTTGTTTGTATGGACAGAAGTTGACAAATTCCTGTATGAGAAAAGTATAAGTTTTTCAAAGCTGAAACCAAGAAAGAGGAATATCTCAAAAACGATCAACTCAACGAAAAAATGTATATAACATAAATTGTGTGTTTTAACGTGCTCTACATTTTTTTGTGGGTTAAGTTTTTGTCCATCTCTTACGGTTTAGTAGTTATGAAAAATTCATCCACAGTAAAGTAGTCTTTAGAGGCTATTCCCTGAAAATTCAAAATATACATTTTGTCAAGAAAATGACTTTAATATACGATATTTTAATCAAAATCGTTACAGCCATTTTTTAGAAAATCAAAATTTTCGAAAAAAGTTCTATGTAAAGGGTAGTTTAGGGTGGGGGGATTTTTCTCAAAATCTTCGTGTCGCATCCCTGGAGTATACTGAACTTAAATACCAAGTTTGGTATTTTACAGACTTTTCGTTTTTGAGTTATCGTGTTCACAGACACACGGACACACTGACACACGGACACACGGACACACACACACGGACCTTTTTCTGAAAATACTTTTTTTGGACACAGGGGACCCTAAAACACATATTTCCGGTGAAATCTCGATATCGAATTTTTGGGTGGAGTACAATACATTCTCTATACACTATGTACATAGTGAGTATAGAGAAAGTAAAAAGCCAATGCTTTTATTTACGTAATGCTAATCGAGAAAACATTAGCAGAAATAGCCTTTGTGATTGAAGTTGCTTTGTTTGTATGGACAGGAGTTGACAAATTTCTATATGAGAAAAGTATAAGTTTTTTAAAGCTGAAACCAAAAACAAGCAAAGACTCAAAAACGATCAACGCCATGCAAAAAATGTATATAACATAAATTGTGTGTTTTAATGTGCTCTACATTTTTTGTGTGGTGGGGTTTTGTCTATCTCTTACGGTTTAGCAGTTATGCAAAATTCCGTAAAATTCATCCTGAACAAAGTAGTCTTCAGAAGCTATTCCCAGAAAATTCAAGATATACATTTTATTTGTCAGGTAAATATCTTTAATATACTATGTTTTAATCAATATCGTTAGAGCGACTTTTGAGAAAATCAAAATGATCGAGAATTTTTCCACGTAAAGGGTAGTTTTGGGTGGGGAGGATTTTCCTTAAAACCTTGGTATCGCATCCTGGGAATGTACTAAACCTATACACCAAGTTTGGCATTTTACTGACTTTTCGTTTTTGAGTTATCGTGCTCAAGGACACACGGATACACACATACCTTTTTCTAAAAATACTTTTTTTGGGTACAGGGGACCCTAAACATCTATTTCTGGTGATATCTCGGTATCGAATTTTTGGGTGGAATGCAATGCCTTCTCTATACACTATGTACATAGTACGTGTAGAGAAAGTAAACATTTATATTCTGAATGAACATATAGAAGGTAAAACTATTTTTAACAACAGTTTATAGATGTGAGTATTTCTTTCTTTAATCCTTTATCTCTTTAAATCTCTTTTTTAGCTTTCTCCAACATGGTTAAAAACACTTGCTGTAGTAAAAGAAATATAAACGTAATCTACTAACATAATACAATTCTACAGATAGAAAACTTAATACGCTCTTATTTTGAATTTTTATGAGTACATTCCTTACAATAAAATTAGTCAAAAATAATATGCTCATTCTTTAACTTCTTTAAGAAAATTCAACGAAAATTACCTGCAAATTCTTTCTGTAATTCGCCTCCCGACAGGCACAAGCTACTAACAAAGAATACTAGCTATGGTTAGCATTTCAGGTATTCAGGCAAAGCCCAAAATAAAAGAATCTTCCGCAGGATTGCTTGGGCTTAACAATTTTTTTCCACAGACCTGGAGAATACCAACCTAGGTGCATCCTACATTTTAATGTCTCTAGTCTTGTCAAGGTCCCTGGTCAAGGAATATTCTTTGGTCATAGTCTTTTGAGGCGGTGGAAAGGATAACAGCCGATAAATTGAGTCAACACTTTGTGATAGCCGTTGGTGCAGCCATATGAAGTCCTTATCTCCCCTTTCCATTGTCTTATAAGATTTTATCTAAAGCCTAATTTAGAACTACAGTAGGAAACTATTAATTGGTATAGAATTCAAACATTTCTGATTTAAATTATCAAGTTCTCTTTAAGTGATGAAAACTCTATTTGGTTTTATTTTCCTTAAATCAATATAAAATTGTTACATTTTTATGGGCAATTTCACAGCCACATTTTGTTATTGTACTATTTAATTTAAAATTGCATACATAACAATGGTAGATTGCGTACTAAGAATTGTAAATTATACTTATCATGTCGATCTTTCCCAAGCATTCCAGATTTGAAATATAACTTACAGTTCGTGGTTAGCCAAATACTTTTTGAAATACTTGAAAAATATTTAAACAAACAGTAATAAATAAAAATCTGATGTGTACCATTCACATGACTTTCTCTATATCCCTGCAACAAATTATTCTTAAAAAACTTATTCCTCTATTTACTTCATGCTAATCTGAAAAAAATTAGCAGAAGTAATCTTATTACTTGCTTCCTTGAAACTAGAAGCGAAATAAGGGACTACCATAGGTTAAAGTGATAGTCAAAAGCGGGTTGCTATGCCAATGAAGTTCCTTTGTTTATATGGATAGGAGTTGACAAGTTCCTGAATGAGAAACCAGAATAAGGAATGACTCAAAAACGACGAACTCCACGAAAAAAATGTATATAACATAAATTGTGTGTTTTAATGTACTCTACATTTTTTGTGTAGTAAGTTTTTGTCCATCTCTTACGGTTTAGCAGTTATTAAAATTTTAGTAAAATTCATCCAGAATAAACTACTCTTCAGAGGCTATTCCCAGAATATTCAAGATATACATTTTATTTTTCAGGTAAGTATCTTTAATATACGAAATTTTAATCAAAATCGTTAGAGCCATTTTTGAGAAAATCAAAATTTTCGAAAAAAGCTCCATGTAAAGGGTAGTTGGGGTTGGGGGGATTTTTCTCAAAACCTTTGTCTCGCATCCCTGGAAGATACTAAACTTAAATACCAAATTTGGTATTTTACCGACTTTTCGTTTTTGAGTTATCGTGTTCACAGACACACGGACACACACACACACACACACGGACCTTTTTGTGAAAATGCTTTTTTACTTTCTCCATACGCACTATGTACATAGTGTATAGAGAAAATATTGCACTCCACCAAAAATTCGATACTGAGATTTCACCGGAAATATGTTTTAGGGTCCCCAATATCCAAAAAAAGCATTTTCACAAAAAGGTCCGTGTAAGTGTGTGTGTGTGTGTGTGTGTCCGTGTGTCCGTGTGTCTGTGAACACGATAACTCAAAAACGAAAAGTCGGTAAAATACCAAACTTGGTATTTAAGTTTAGTATCTTCCAGGGATGCGACACGAAGATTTTGAGAAAATTCCCCCCACCCCCAACTACCCTTTACATGGAACTTTTTTCGAAAATTTTGATTTTCTCAAAAATAGCTCCATTGATTTTGATTAAAATTTCGGATATTAAACATATTTACCTGGCAAATGAAATGCATATCTTGAATTTTCTGGGAATAGCCTCTGAAGAGTAGTTTATTCTGGATGAATTTTACTAAATTTTGAATGACTGCTAAACCGTATGAGATGGACAAAAACTTACTACACAAAAACTGTAGAGCACTTTAAACACACAATTTATGTTATATACATTTTTTTCGTGGAGTTCGTCGTTTTTGTGACATTCCTTATTTTTGGTTTCTGCTATGAAAAACCGATACTTTTCTCATACAGGAACTTGTCAACTCCTATCCATATAAACAAAGGAACTTCATTGACATAGCAACCAGCTTTTGACTGTCACTTTAACCTATGGTTGTCCCTTATTTCGCTTCTACTTACAAGGAAGCGAGTAATAAGACTATTTCTGCTAATTTTTTCTGATCAGCATAAAGTATATAGAAGTATAGGCTTTTTAAGAATTATTTGCTGCAGGGATATGGAGAAAGTCATGTGAATGGTACACATCAGATTTTTTTGGATATTGGGGATCCTAAAACATATATTTCCGGTGAAATCTCGGTGTCGAATTTTTGGGTGGAGTGCAATGCTTTCTCTATACACTATGTACATAATGCGTATGGAGAAAGTAAAAATTGCTTTTCATTGTTTTATCGAATATTAAGAAAAAATTTATTCTCGACTTGAACAAATGAAAGGCTACATCTAAATTATATGTACAAAGCCTTCTTATACTTCTTTTGTTAATGAAGTTTGCTATAGATCCTTTACTTGTAGTAGCACACGTTTTGGTTGTTAGGTTATTTGTTTATGCAGCCGAGTTAAATCTTTCGATTTTCATAGTTATTATAAAACACAAAAAAATTTATAAAAATGGGCAACAATGCATTGAAGAAGCTGCGGATCTAGCATGTGCTTCATTTTTACCAGCGAAGTCGAAGTAAAGATATGTTGATAGTTACGTCATTTCCTAATTGTACTGTAAGTTATAATGACCTCTCAAACTCTTACTGTAAGTACTTACAGTGCTTGTTGGCATGGCAGTTAATAAAAGAATAGTAAATTTAGTTTATATTACCAAATATGTTGTCAGAATGCTTAACTTCACATATCAAGTACCTATTTCAAAATAGTATATTGTGTACTAAGAACTGTAAGTTATACTTATCAAGTCGAGAATGCATATTAGCAATACCTAATCTGCAGGGCCGCGTTTTCCCAAACATTCGAGATCTGATGAGTAACTTACAGTTCGTGATTATCAAATTTCTTTTTGAAAGACTTGTGAAAAACAATAATAAATGAAAATTGCTTTACAATAATTTCTCAACTATAAGAAAAAATGAATTCTCGATGTGAACAAGTGAAATACTATATTAAACTATATGGACAAAGCCTTCTTATACACTCTTTTGTTAATGAATTTTGCAGCTGATTCTTTACTTGAAGTAGCACATGTCTTGAGTGTTGTATCATTTCTTAATTGAATTGTAAGTATTAATGACCTTCCAAACCCTTACTGTAAGTACTTACAGTGCTTGTTGGCAATTAATAAATGAATTGTACATTTAGCTTACATTACCAAATATGTGTTCAGAATGATTAACTTACATATCAAATATTTCAAAAAGCCATATAAAATTGTTACATTTCTTGTCTGATTATGGACAACTTCTCTGATACAGTTTGTTGTTATATTGTTCGTGCTTAACAAATAATTGAGAAGATACGATGAGAGTTTGACTTACCATGGTCTAATCCCTGCTCCGCCTTGGCCTGCCGACCTTGCCCTTCCTCACACCGGTGCCTGTGCCCGTGTTGGTGGCTGCCACACCGGAACCCTTGAGCAGCTTGTGCCAGTCCTGTTCGCAGACGAGGCTGCCCGCCAGGAGGCAGTATCGGTCCCCGGGCACCAGCTGGGCCCCGCACTTGGAACAAGCGAAGCACTTGAGGTGGAACACATGGTGACCACCCCCCGCTTGCTGTTGCTGCGTCTGCTGCTGGGGACCAGGGGCACCCCCGGGCCCCGGTCCACTTCCCGCTCGCATCACGAACTCGCTGGCGGGGATCGTCTGCCCACACGCCGAGCACGCGCCAGAGTTCCCGAACAACCTGTGGCATACAATTACAAATGACGTGATAATGGAGACAATTTGTCTATAATGTCAAACCTAGCAGCTGGAAATATATTACTAATTCAAATCCAAGAGTATGGAAAAATTCTGAAAGTGACTAAGGTTGTTGGGCAAATTATGTAATTTCATTCTCTATATCATCTGATAAAATCTTCCAAACTTGACTGATAACCAAATATGAAATATAGGCTATGGAAAATCCATTTTTACTTTCTCTTAGTCTATAGAGAGTGTATTGCATTCCACCCAAAAATTCGATACCGAGATTTCACCGCATATATGTTTCAGAATCTCACGTAAAAAAAAAAAGAAGCATTTTTAGACAAAGGTCCGTGAGGGTCTGTGTGTCCGTGTGTCAGTGAACATAATACCATAAAAACTAAAGTCGGTAAAATACCAAACTTGGCACTTAAGTGTAATATTTTCTAAGAATGCAACACGAAGATTTTAAAAAAAATACCCCACCCCTAACTACCCTTTACACGGAAAACATTTCGAAAATGTTGGTTTTCCCAAAATTGGCTCTAACGAATGTTTCCGGACAAATCTCGATATCGAATTTTTGGATGGAGTGCAACAGTTTCTCTATACACTATGTACATAGTACGTGCAGGGAAAGTAAAAATGCGTATATAACGATTAGTTTGGCGAAAATTCATCTGGCACAACGCAGAGTTTCAAAAAGTTTTATAACCTCCATCTCGAAAGCAAGACGTTTACGGATATACATTCTCAATAAGATAATACCCAATTACGAGGGCCACTTTTTCAACCTCCAATAGGCTATAAATAAAAGACAAGTTCATAGAAAACAATTATTTTATTACTAAAGGTTTTTTTTTTTTTTTTTTACACTTATGATTACTTTTCAACAAAATCACCGAAAAGATTGAGACATTTATCGTACCTGTGCACAAGCTTTGCAATACCCGCTTCAAAAAATGTTGCCGCCAATGATTTCAAATGAGCATTGATGTTGTTTTGAAGATCTTCGTTTGTTTGACAGCGCTGTCCTCCTAGCCACGTCTTCAGTTCAGCGAAAAAGTGAAAGTCGCTGGGTGCCAGATCAGGACTATACGGCGGATGATCGAAAAGTCCCATTGAAATTGAATATATCCTAACACTTTACGCTCTATTAAAGTAAAAAAAGCTACACCAACCATAACAAAAATAATTAAAATTAAACCTAGTAAAATTAATATTAATAATTCTCTTACCATTTACTATTTGTTTAAATGGATTTTTTACATTTCTCTTTGTACTTCCATTTATTGTAGCAGCAACAGTTATAGTCCATTTATTATTTCTACACCAAACTGGATCTAATAATCCATTAGGTTTAAATAGAAATATTGATAAAATTTCCTTTGAAATTCTTCAAGGAGCCAATGGGTTGTGCCAGCAGTATGTGGACGAGCGTTGTCATTGATCAACACAATTCCTGAAGTCAGCAATCCTCTTCGTTTGTTTTGAATGGCGAAGATCTTCAAAACAACGTCAATACCCCATTTGAAATCATTGGCGGCAATAGTTTTTGAAGTGGATATTACAAATCTTGTGCACAGGTACGATAAATGCCTCAATCTTTTCGGTGATCATGTTGAAAAATAACCATAAGTGTACAAAACTTTTAGTAGTAAAATAATTGTTTTCTAGAAGTTGTCTTTTATTTATAGCCTATCGGAGGTTGAAAAAAAAAAGGCCCAGTTGTATTCCCTGAATCACACCTTAAAATTATTAGGTGTTATACTGCCTTAACCTGTATGTTTAGGTAAAATAGCTGTTTCGTTTATTCTATTTACTTGAGATAACACCAGATATACAATATATGTGAAAGCTGCAAGCACACCACATTATTATTCCGGGAATGGTCTCAGAATGCAATCTCATGAAATACATGCAAATACTTCATCATTTGGGCATCGCTCTGTTTGAAAAACCAATTCTTGTTCTACTCCAAAAAGCTGATAGCGCTGGTTTTAATTACTGTATTAATTATAATTCAGTATTGGTGACAGAGACATACAGTAAAACAAGAAAACCAATCTGATGTGTTACATTTGCATGACCTTCTCTACCTGTTCTACAAACAAATTTCTTACACAAGATAATTCTATTTTCTACACAGTGATAACCTAGATAACTGTTACCATAAATTGTCATATCACTTAGTATCTTATAAATAGAAGGAAACTAAAGGTATACACTATGCTAAAGCGATAGTCAAATGTTTTAAAATCTGTCGCTTAGTAATTGATATTGAAATTCGTTGTTTTGCACCATGTATATATACTTCTGTTTGAGAAAAGTATAAGTGTTTTAAACTTGAAGCCAATAACAAGGAATGCCCCGGAAACTGTTAGCTCAATAACAAAAAGATACACAGGACATAAAATGTGCATTTTTACTAGATCCTCATGTTTTGTGTAATCAGCTTTTACCTATCTCTTACGGTTTACCAGTAATGTCAAAGTTATTTAGAATAAAGCAAACTTTAGAGGCTATTTCCAGGAAATTCAAATTACACATTTTGTCATACAAATAAATATCTTTAATACATCCTATTTTAATCGAAATTGTTAGAGCCATTTTTGAGAACACTACAATTTCCAAAAGTTCTCCATGTAAAGGGTATTTTGGCGTAGGGGAATTTACTTCAAAAATCTTCGTGTTGCATTCTTGGGATATGCTAAACTTATGCACCAAGTTTTGTATTTAATCGATTTTTTTTAATTATCGTGTTCACAGCACAACAACAAACATTTTTATACTTTCTCCATACGCACTATGCACATAGTGTATAGAGAAAGTATTGCACTCCACCAAAAAAATCGATACCGAGATTTCACCGGAAATATATGTTTTAGGGTCCCCAATATCCAAAAAAAGCATTTTCACAAAAAGGTCCGTGTGTGTGTGTGTGTGCCCGTCTGTCTGTGAACACGATAACACAAAAACGAAAAGTCGGTAAAATATCAAACTTGGTATCTAAGTTTACTATCTTCCACGGATGCGACACGAAGATTTTGAGAAAAATACCCCCACCCCCAACTACTCTTAACATGGAACTTTTTTCGAAAATTTAGTTCTCTCAAAAATGGCTCTAACGATTTTGATTAAAATTACGTATATTAAACATATTTACCTGACTAATAAAATGTGTATCTTGAATTTTCTGGGAATAGCCTCTGAAGAGTAGTTTATTCTGGATGAATTTTGCTAAATTTTGAATTACTGCTAAACCGTAAGAGATGGACAAAAACTAACTACACAAAAAATGTAGAGCACATTAAAACACACAATTTATGTTATATACATTTTTTTCGTGGAGTTCGTCGTTTTTGTGACATTCCTTATTTTTGGTTTCTGCTATGAAAAACGTATGCTTTTCTCATACAGGAACTTGTCAACTCCTATCCATATAGACAAAGGAATTTCATTGACATAGCAACCAGCTTTCGACTATCACTTTAACCTACGGTTGTCCCTTATTTCGCTTCTACTTACAAGGATGCGAGTAATAAGACTATTTCTGCTAATTTTTTCTGATTAGCATAAAGTAAATAGAAGAATAAGCTTTTTAAGAATTATTTGTTGCAGGGATATAGAGAAAGTCATGTGAATGGTACGCATCAGATTTTTTACATATACCGTTATGCAGATGTTTATGGATGATTTTAACCTTACATGTTTCCCAGTGTAGTACTTTTGAATGCTCACGAACAGTATTACCTCCCGTATGCATATTAATTATGAAATACATTGCAGTTTTGACCATGTTGTTCAATATTACGCTCCTAGGTGTGAAATATGTTGCTTGCGATTTAGTTTTGCTCTGTTTTTACCTTCTCTACAGGTATTATGTGCATAGTGTATAGAGAAGGTATTGTAATGCACCCAAAAATTCGATACTGAGAATTCACCGGAAATACATTTTTAAGACTCCCTGAAACCAAAAAAAGCATTTTTAGAAAAATGTCCGTGTGTGCGATTCTGACCGTCTATGTGTGTCTGTGCTTATGTGGACAGCATAGCTCAAAAACGAAAAGCCCATTAAAACCTAAACTTGGTATTTAGGTTTGGTATCTTCCAAAGATGCGACACGAAGATTTTCAAGAAAATCCCCCACCCCCAATTAATCTTTACATGGAATTTTTTCGAAAACTTTGATTTTCTCAAAAATGGCTCTAACTGTTTTGATTTGTGTATCGTATATTAAAGATATTTACCTCACAAATAAAGTGTATATCTTGAATTCTCTGGGAATAACTCTGAAGACTACTTTATTCTGGATGAATTTTATGGAATTTTGCATAGCTGCTAAACCGCAAGAAATGGACAAAAACTTACCGCACAAAGTATGTAGAGCTCGTTAAAACACACAATTTATGTTTTGTACATTTTTTGAGTTACTCCTTGTTTTTGGTTTCACCTTTAAAAAACTTATACTTTTCTCATATAGGAATTTGTCAACTCCTGTTCATACAAACAAAGGAACTTCAGTCACATAGCAACTAGCTTTTGACTATCACTTTAACCTATGGTACTCCCTTATTTCCCTTCTACTTACAAGGAAGCAAGTAATAAGACCATTTCTGTTAATTTTTTCTCGAGTAGCATGAAGTAAATAGAAACATAAACGTTTTAACAATAATTTGTTACAGTGATGTAGAGAAAGTCATGTGAATTGAACAAAGATTTTTATTAATAATATATAATGTATATTATCTCAAGCTAAATCTAACATCCCAGCATACTTTTTCCGGTTGCTTTATATATTAAGTGACAAATGTTGAACCTCTAATTGTATTTCCTCCTCACTTTCCCTACCCGTTCTCCTCTCTTCCTCCATTTCTGTGTTTAACCCTCTCCTCTGTCCCTCCACAACCCTCCCTCTTGTTGGCTCCACCTTTATTGTGTCTTTCTCTGGAATAATAATATCTATCTCTATTCCCAACATTTCGATACCGAGATTTCACCGGAAATATGATTTTTTAGGGTTCCCTGTATCCAAAAACAGGATTTTAGGAAAAAGGTCCATGTGTTTGTGTGTGTGCGTGTTTGTGTCCATGCATCTGTGAACACGATAACTCAAAAGCGAAATGTCGGTAAAATACCAAACTTGGTATTTAAGTTTAGAATTTTCCAGGGATGCAACGCGAAAATCCCCCCAACCCAAACTAACCTTTACATGGAAAAAAATTCGAAAATTTTGATTTTCTTAAACATGCTCTAACGAGTATGATTAAAATATCGTACATTTAAGATATTTATTTGACAAATAAAATGTATATCTTGAATTTTCTGGGAATAGTCTCTGAAGACTACTTTATTCTGGACGAATTTCACGGATTTTAGCATAACTGCTAAACCGTAAGAGATGGATAAAAACTTACCACACAGCAAATATAGAGCACACTAAAACATAAAAGTTATGTCCTATACATTTTTTTCGTATAGTTGATCGTTTTTGAGTTACTCTTGTTTTTGATTTCACCTTTAAAAAACTTACTTGTCTGATACAGGAATTTGTCAACTCCTGTCCATACAAGCAAAGGAACTTCAACCACAGAGCAACCAGCTTTTGACTGTCACTTTAACCTACGATACTGCCTTAATTCGCTTCTAATTACAAGAAAGAGAGTAATAAGACTGTTTCTGCTATATCCTTCTAGATTGGCATGAAATAAATAAAAGCACAAGTTTGTAGAGAAAGTCATGCGAATAGAACACATCAGATTTTTTATAGCTGTATTTAGGTTAGTTAGAAACAAATTTCATAATAAAATGTGTGTAACTGAAACCGGTCCGTGCTGCAGTATAATTTAATCTATATTATTATGCACTGGTATTAACTCTGCAGGCATTTTTGACATTTAAGGCTGAATAAGCTATTCAACAAGAGTGTATTGTTTTGGTGACAGAAATAACAAACGCATAGCGAGGAGTAATAATTGTAGCTGAGTACAATTGACACTTGTGGTGACAGTTTTCACAAACAGAGCACATCGCCTCAAGTGTAGCCCGGGATCTGTATCTGACTGCAGTGCAATACTCGCTCCGGGCTAGCCAACGATCACTTTTCTGTTACCATATTTCCCACCACGCCAACTTTCCAAACATCCATAAACACGAGTGTCAGAGACACGCTTCGGATTACTCGCACGGGGTTTTTGTTCCCTCACTTTTTTTTTTTAAATATGGTGTGTTATTATGTGGATGCACGAGACGCCCAGCAGTTGTTTTATAGCGTGACATTTCGATAGCATCAACAGGTGAAATTCAGCTCCGACACATTTGTTTTATTCTTAGTCTTTAATCCTTTTAATAGCTTTTCATTAATCTCATGGTATCATATTGTAAAAATGCTATCAATGCTTTTAAATAAATCTGATATTTTCATTCACATGACTTTCTCTACATCTCTGTAACAAATTATTGTTAAAAAGCTTATGCTTCCATTTACTTCATGCTAATCCAGAAAATATTAGCAGAAATTGCCTTAATTACTTGCTTTCTTGTAAGTAGAAGGGAAATAAGGTTAAAGTGATAGTCAAAAGCTGATTGCTATATGTCAGAAGCTCCTTTGTTTGTATGGACAAGAGTTGACAAATTCCAGTATGAGAAAAGTATGTTTTTCAAAGCTGAAGCTAAAGCAAAGGAATATCTAAAAAACGATCAGTTCCATAAAAAAAATGTACATAACATAAATTGTGTGTTTTAAGGAGCTCTACATTTTCTGTATGGTAAGTTTTTGTCCATCTCTTACGGTTTAGCAATTATGCAAAATTCCGTAAAATTCACCCAGAAAAAAATAGTCTTCAGAGGACATTCCCAGAAAATTAAAGATATACATTTTATTTGTCAGGTAAATTTGTTTAATATAAATACCCTATTTTAATCAAAACCGTTAGAGCCATTTTTGAGATCAAACTTTTTGAAATGCTTTCCATGTAAAGGAAAACATTTTTTTCTTTGGTTTCAGCTTTAAAAAACTTCTCATATAGGAATTCGTCAACTCCTGCCCATGCAAAGAAAGGAACTTCAGTCACATAGTAACCAGGTTTTGACATATGGTATTCCCTTATTTCGCTTCTACTTACAAGGAAGCAAGTAATAAGACTATTTCTGCTAATTTGTTCTGAGTTAGCATGAAGTAAATAGAAGCATAAGCTTTTTAACAATGATTTGTTGCAGAAATGTAGATAAAGTCATGTTATGGAACACATCAGGTTTTTATTATTTGTAATGGTGTACTTAAAACAAATAAAAGAGCATGTAGCCTAGGCATAATCATTTCAACTAACAGCCCACAGCCTCCTTAATCGATAAAATGTCCATGCCAAGAATTATCGCGTTCATCGCATATTCTTCTATCTGGTTCTGCATAAAGTGGACAAACGATTTCAGACTCCTCAGCTGTTGCCATAGGCTACTTTTTCTTCGGGATCTTCCGTTTGTAATTCTGTTTTTTGGTCCCCTATTTCCTTCTCAGAGTTTTCTTAAACGGCGAATTTGTTAATATTTGAGTTTCCTCTTCTCTCCAGTTTGCTGTAGCTTCGGAGGAAGATTAATGTTCCTTGGGGAGAGGTTGGAAAGTCCTGTTGGTGTAAACGGAGTTAATATGTTGGAAGGTCCTGGCTTCTGCTTTGATTTCCAAGGAGTTATCTGTGGAGGAGCAGAAAACAAGCTCTCCTCCTGTTCTTCATTGTTTTCAGTTGACATTTGTAGAGTATGAAGTTTCTTGAAAACAGTAAGAGTAAAATCATCGTAAATATCTTCACTGTATGGTCATATATCACAAGTTTTGAAACTTTGTTAATTGAAGCAACCCTACTGTAAGTACGAGGGCCACCCAGAACGTGACAGATGATTCGGCATAACTAAATAATAACTGAAAGTTATCAACACAAAACTGTATTTACAAAATTGCAGTACCTTACTCTGTTCTTCAACGTAATCTCCATTCTTTTAAGACATTTAATGTCACGTGATTCTAGTTTTTCAATGTCGTTTTATGCTTTTCTATCGGCAAAGAACTTATTCTTTTTTGAATGCACAAAATGTTTGAGCAATCGAATTTTATAGGCAAATAACGCAGGTGTATAGTAATAATACAATGAACGAGTGCTCAGTGAGCAAACAGCACATCATTTACAAGTAGTCAGTGTGTACGATAAAGACCGAGTGGAAATTCACCAATCGTTATGGAGGAGTTGAAAGCAAATGAAAACTCGGTGTTTCTCTTTGGAGACCGTACATGACTTTTTAGATGGTAAATATATCCCAGAGTCGTCTCCTTAGCGCGGTGGTAGCGCAGCTGCTTGCCAAGCGGGAGACCTGGGTTCGATTCCCATTACCACCGGAGTGCAATCAGCCTCGTGAGGTGCCTGGGAGTGATTGAGGCGCTGACCACGTCTCACCCTCCAATACTGCACCCCATCCATGACGTCTGGGAAGCAGCGGCCAAGGTTCCTTGTGAGTTGTCGTACCATGGAGTTATTGTTGTAAAGATTTCCCAGCCATGAAGACCTCGAAGTGACAGTACATCTTGGCTCATATCTTTAGCGGTGAAAGAGTATAACATCTGCATTGAAAACCCGGTACCAATATCAATGGTGATTACCTTGAAAAATAAAGTAAGGTATTTTAACTTTGTATAGTTTTTGTTAATCACCTTCGTTATTGTTTAGTTAAGCCACATCGTCTGTCATTTTCTGGATGGCCCTCGCATTAACAATGTGATACTGTCTGTTACATTCTTGATGGTGCCTTAAATGGTCCAAAAAATTCCCTGTCAAGGAGCTTCATTTTAAAATAGCTAAATAAATTACTCCGTAGCTTAAAAGTAGCACAATAATGTACTTCTTACCTTAATAAACACAATGATTGGAGGAGATTATAATACGAGGGCTGCCCCAGAAGTATCCGGCCTAACAAAGAAAACACAAACATTTGGGGGAAAACATATTTATTTCTCTGCATAGTCTCCTTTCAGCTCAATACACTTTTCCCAGTAATGTTCAATAGCTTCGATACTCTGTTTTAAGTGAGAACTATCGAGGTCTACAAAGTAGCCATCAACTGCAGTCTCCACCTCATCATTCTTGGAAGATCTTCTACCACCAAGCCATTTCTTTAAGTTTGGTAACAGAAAATAATCAGAGGGGGCTAAATTTGACGAATAGAGTGCATGAGTAAGCAATTCGAACTTTAACTCATTGATTTTGGCCATGGCGATAATGGACGTGGGAACTGGTGCATTTCTTGATGGAAACAAAAATTTCTTTTTCGCTAAATGCGGCCGTTTTTGCTGGATTTCATTACTCAAACGCTGTAACAAGGTTGCATAATATTTGCTATTGATTACTTTTCCGTTTGTGAGATAATCAATGAAATTATCCCGCGTGCGTCCCAGAAAACTGACGCCATTAACTTTGCCTGCAGATGGAACTGTCTTCGCCTTTTTTGGTGCGATTCTTCCCTACCAATCCACTGTTTTGATTGTTGCTTCTCTCAGGTGTGAAGAGGTGGACCCAGGTTTCATGCATTGTTATGAATCGACTTAAAAACTCAATTACATCCTCACAATGCTGGTTTTGTTCTATTGTGAGCAAACGCGACATCCACCTTGCATACAACTTTCTCATATGCAAATTTTCGATGAGTAAGCGTGTACAGAACTTTTTCAAATGCCTGCAATGTCAGCTAGCTCGCGCACTTTCAGTCGACGGTCATTCAATACCATTTGCTGGATTTTCTTTACAATTTCTGGATTGATAACCTCATTGGTCGAACACTGCGATGTTCGTCTTGGCAGCTCGCAAGGCTGCGCTTATACTATGCCACCCAATATTTCACTTCTGTAAACGAAGGAGCAGAGTCCCCTAAAGTAGAATCTGGTTCACCTTTAATATTAGTTGGACTAAATGAAAGTATTGTATCACATAATGATGACCAGTTTTATCCATTTATCAAATTCGCTGAGAGCATTCAATAATGATTGCTGCCAAACAAATGAATAATAATGTAAAATCATTAAACTTCAAACTTAAGTTTTCTAAGGGTGGTACATTTCACCATTGTTTTTGTTTGAAACAACAACCGCTATCTATACGTCAGGTCGGGTACCTCAGCGCATGGAGTTTTTCAGTTTCGACAACATTGAAATATCTACATCTTAATAAGTAAGGCGCAGATTTTAAGGTTTTAACTTTTTTTTTCGTCATTATTTAATTAAAAACTTTAAAAATCTTCATCCATTTCACATTTACTGAAACGAATATCTTAATGACATTTCACATAAAAACTCCAAATGAGGCGTTGGTACCTAAAGTAATCTAGATAGCTGTTTTCCTTTCTTCAAATGACGAACGTTATTTACCCCTTGAAGCTTATCAGTGAAAGATGAAAGAAAGCTTTTTGTAATACCAAAGCCAAGAAATCGCTCAAGTCTCCCACCTTGATCGCTTCCCTTTTATACTTTAAGACAAGTTTTTGGTTTATTTCAGAAGCTAATTACGATTTAAAAATGCAACCCTGCCACTCAGTGGTGCTCTGAGCATCGTTTGCGACATTTCTAGAGAAGAAATACTTGCGTCAATGGCAATTGTATATTCGTCAACGCTGCAGGAGATTCCTCAACACAAATGCGGATTTGAAGTAATTAAAGTCACCAATTTAGACATGCAGAACCTGCTGCATTAGCATATTTGCTCCAATGTGGCACTTTTCAATGGAAAGAACTATATCTTATCGGGTTCTTTGACTGGAGCAGTGGTGTCTAAGTACGTTAAAACTGAAACCAGTAACTCGAAATATCTCAAAAACTGTTAGCTCCACAAAAAATGAATATAACATAAATTGTGTATTTTAATCAGATCTGTATTTTTGAGTAGAAAATGTTTGTCTATGTCTTATGGTTTCCCTGTTATTCAAAAGTTATACTGTAGTCATCCGTATGGAGATGTCTTAAGAGACTATTACCAGAAAATTCAAGATTTACATTTTCTTTGTCGTGAAAATATCTCAAACATATGAGATTGAAATAAACATCGCCAGAGTTATTTTTGAGTAAATCAAAATTCTTGAAAAATGTCCCATGTGAAGGGTTGTTGAGGTAGGGGGGAATTTTGCTGACAATCTTCAGTAACGTTCAACTTTCGTATTTCACCCACTTTTCGTTTTTGAGTTATGATTTCCACAGACATAAACAAACACACGGACATGTTTCGAAAATGTTTCTATTCAAGCGGTTTCAAAATATGTATTTTCGGTGAAATCCCGGAATCGAATTTTTGGATGCAATGCAATACCTTCTCTATCCACCATGTACATTGTACATATGGACTAGAGAAAGTTCATATATTCATTTTTAGCACTAAAGTCCATGAAGGGCCTGCACTTCAAGTAATTGAAACTATTCGGCTCTCTCTTGCGCCAGCTGTCTCCATCTTCTACACCAATTCCTCCTATGTCCTCCTCCGTATCCTGTAACTATCTCAATAGTGGTCGACCTCTTCTCCTCTTTCCTCCAATTGGCCCATATTTTGCTCGTCTCGACCATCTTTCCTCCGCTATCCGCTCCATCTAAGCCTTCCTCTTTTGATGAAAGATACTATTCCAGGTTTTTCATACAATTTCACCAACTCATTATTATTTCTACTTCTGTACTGATTATTATCAAGACAAGGACCATTTATTTTCCAAAGGACTTTTCTTTACCATACCGCTAACATATTTTCACTTGCAGCTGTTAATACTTTACTTGCATCTGTAACTGCTGGTCTAACTGTAGTTTTATATATAATAATTTTGGTCGATCTAGATAGACACTTCAGTTATAATAGTTTTCCAAATCCAAAAATGCATTTGTTGTCTGAAATTATTCTTGTCTTTATCTCAGATGTTATACCATTATTATTAGTTATTATTGATCCTAAGTAAAAGATCTGAAGTGTTCCATTCACATGACTTTTTCTACATCTCAATAACAAATTATTGTTAAAAAGCTTATGCTTCTATTTACTTCATGCTAATCGAGAAAAATTAGCAGAAATAGTTTTATTACTTGCTTTCTTGTAAGCAGAAGGAAATAAGGAAGTACCATAGGTTAAAGTGATAGTCAAAAGCTGGTTGCTATGTGACTGAAGTTCCTTTGTTTGTAAGCACAGAAGTTTTTCAAAGCTGAAACCAAAAACAAGGAATATCTCAAAAACGATCACATCCACGAAAAAAACACCTATATAACATAAATTGTATATTTTAACGTGCTCTATATTTTTGTGTAGTAAGCTTTTGCCCATCTCTTACGGTTTATCAGTTATTCAAAATTACGTAAAATTCATCCAGAATAAAGTGGTCTTCAGAGGCTATTCCCAGATAATTCAAGATGTACATTTTATTTGTCAGGTAAATATCTTAAATATACGATATTTTAATCAAAATCGTTAGAGCCATTTTTGAGAAAATCAAAATTTTCGAAAAAAGTTCTATGTAAAGGGTAGTTTGGGGTGGGGAGATTTTTCTGAAAATCTTCGTGTCGCATCCCTGGAAGATATCAAACTTAAATATCAAGTTTGGTATTCGCAGACACACGGACCTTTTCTGAAAATGCTAAAACATACATTTCCGATGAAATCTCGGTATCGAATTTTTTACCTTCTCTATACACTATGTACATAGTACGTGTAGAGAAATTAGAAACTTAGAGAAAGTAAAAAAACATATGTAAATGAACTGGACTTATGTGCAGCTCTGTGGGATTATTTGCTTCATTAAAATGGAAGGAAAGCGTTTTACGCCGTAATATGAAATTCCCATAGCAGGCAAGTATTTGCCTATCGGGACGATATGTGTAGAACTTAGTTGCGATCGATTATTGAATATGTAAATACCAGTTACCCAGCTAATAGAAGTAATGGAAGCGAGGGCTTCGTACAACAGGACAAGCTGTTTAACATAATGTAATGAGAAAACCGGACCCTATATCAAAAGGAACACTAGTATTGCACAAAATTACTGGTCCGGACATTGCCCGCTATACAGAATTGGGGTAATCTTCTCTGAAACACGTACATGAGCGCAAAATGTCATTTCTGCCATTCGTCTTTTGCCAAACACGCGCATCAAGTTCGCATTTTCTCTTCCAGTTTGACAGGAACACGCGTCGCTGGAAATTTGCTGCATAAATTGGCATAGTGTTCAGCGTTTCTCTGCGGTTAAGCACCAAATAATTGATTTGTGTGTAACTGGTGCGCGAATCGAGGGGGCAAAAGGCAAAAGTAACTGCCGAAATCCTCACGAATTGTGACTAGAAGCTCTATGTGAGAGCAAATAAACTTCATTACACCAATTATGGCCATGTACGCCGAAAGTCAATGGTTTTGACTTCAACTGACCTTTCCTTCGAAACATGAGCTAATGTCGATGTACATAAAAGGTGTGCAATACTTACAATATCCTAATACAATTGAAGATCAATGGTGCACAAGACAATAATTGATGTCCGAAACACCCATTCATGCTAAAGAGTTACATATGTGTAACAATAGCATATTGCGTACTAAGAACTGTAACTTATAGGTAGAGTCAGACTAAAAAATTCAACGCCATAGCCAGGATTGGAACCAGGGACCTCCCGGCCTCTAGCCGGTTGCTCTGCCACTGAACTGCCGACCAACCATTGAATTTCTCAACTGACTCGCCTGTTTCCCGGTAAACCACAAGGTGATCTCCAATTATTTTCAGATGAGAACCCCAGTGCCGGTTTACAAAGTTGTAAGTACTTAATTTCCAGGATTCATAGTATAGACAACTATTATGATCAATTGGGAAATCCGTGGTTCAAATCCCGGCTGAGGTGTTGAATTTTTCAGTCTGACTTTACCTATCCAACTCCTGTCCTTGGCACGGCTTGTGTGAAAAAAAATCAATCCAATACCAATTGAACATAATAGTTGGCATTAGCCCGCCTGGGTAGTGTGGTAGCGTGTCGGCTTCACATTCTAAAGGTCGTGAGTTCGAATCTCGCTTAGGGTGAGTTACCCGGATAAGGTTTTTTCTGGGTTTTCCCTTATCCTAAGAAGACGAATGTCGAGTAACTTTAAGCTCCATGGACCCCGAGATCATTTGAGCATCATTTCACAAATTTCATTCATCGTCCGATATGACCAACCAGGTTAAAGGACGTTAAGCTACAAAAAAAAAAAAAAAAAAAAAAAAAAAAAAAAAAAAAAAAAAAAGTTGGCATTACTATGAATCTTGGTACTTAAAGTACTTACAACATTGTAAGTCGCCATTGGGGTTGTCATCTCAAAATAATTGGAGATCACCTTGTGATTTACATGGAAACATGCGAGTCAGTTGAGAAATTAAATGTTATGCCGGCATGTTACCATGGTAGCTCAGTGACAGAGCACCCGGCTAGAAATCGGGAGATCCGTGGTTCAAATCCCGGCTATGACATTGAATTTTTCAGTCTGACTCTACCTATCCAACTCCTGTCCTACACACGGCTTGAGTGATAAAAAATGAATCAAACTGTAAGTTATACTTATCAGGTGGATATTGGGAATACGAGGCCTGCAGGACCGAGTTTTCCCAAGCATTCAAGATCTCATAAGTAACTTACAGTTCGTGCTTAGCCACTTACTTTTTGAAATACTTGAAAAAACTTTAAAAAAAGGTCGATGTGTTCCATTCACATAACTTTCTCTACATCTCTGCATTAAATTATTGTTAAAAAGCTTATGCTTCTATTTACTTCATGCTAATCGAGGATAAACTAGCAGAAATAGTCTTATTACTTGCTTCCTTGTAAGTAGAAACGAAATAAAGGAGTACCATAGCTTAAAGTGATAGTCAAAAGGTGGTTGCTAAGTGACTTGTTTGCATGGACAGGAGTTGACAAATTCCTGTATGAGAAAAGTATAAGTTTTTCAAAGCTGAAACCAATAACAAGGAACATCTCAAAAACGATCAACTCCGCGAAAAAGATGTTTATAACATAAATTGGGTGTTTTAACGTGCTCTACATATTTTCTGCGGTAAGTTTTTCAAAGCTGAAACTAAAAACAAAGGAATATCGCAAAAACGATCAGTTCCATGAAAAAAAAAAAAAGTGTACATAATATAAATTGTGTGTTTTAAGGAGCTCTAGATCTTTTTTATTGTACGTTTTTGTCCATCTCTTACAGTTTCGCAGTTAAGCAATATTCCGTAAAATTCATCGGGAATAAAGTAGTCTTCAGAGGCTATTCCTAGAAAATTCAAGATATACATTTTATTTGTCAGGTAAATATTTTTAATATACGATATTTTAATCAAAATCGTTAGATCCATTTCTGTTAGATACATTTTTAAGAAAATCAAAATTTTTGAAACAAGTTCCACTTAAAGGGTAGTTGGAGGTGGGGGAATTTTCTTGAAAATCTGCGTGTCACATCCTTGGAAAATACCAAATTTAAATACCACGTTTGGTTTTTAATGGACTTGTCGTTTTTGAGCTATGCTGCCCCCCTCGACACACACACACACACACACACTCACACACACTCACACTCAAAGGCAGACAGCAGACATTTTTCTAAAAATTGTTTCTTTTTTTTTTGGATTCAGAGTCTCAAAACATGTATTTACGGTAAAATCTCGGTATCGAATTTTGGGTGCATTACAATACCTGCTCTATATACTAGGTACATAGTACGAGTATAGAAAGTAAAAAAATAAATCAAAATTGCTTTTCAATATTTTATTAAATCATGAATTGAAACATGAATTCTCGATATGAACAAATGAAAGGCTACATCTAAATTATATGGACAAAGCCTTCCTGTACACTCTTTTGTTAATGGATTTTAGAATAGATTCCTTACTTGAAGTAATACACGTCTTGAGTGTTATATCATTTCCTAATTGTGTTGTAAGTATTAATGGCCTCTCAAACTCTTATTTACAGCGCTTGTTGGCATGGCAATTAATAAAAGAATTGTAAATTTAGCTTACATTACCAAATATGTGTTCAGAAGGGTTAACTTACGTATCAAGTACGAAGGCGGTTTTTTTTTTTTTTATTTTTTTTTTTTTTTTTAAACCTCCGATAGGCTATAAATAAAAGACAAGTTCATAGAAAACATTATTTTATTACTAAAAGTTTCGGTGGTTTGAAAGTGCTACCCCTCCTAGCCACAACTTCAGTTCAGGGAAAAGGTGAAAGTCGCTGGGTGCCAGGTCAGGACTGTACGGCGGATGATCGAAAACGTCCCATTGAAATTGTTCAAGGAGCCAATGGGTTATGTCAGCAATGTGTGGACGAGCGTTGTCATGGATCAACACAATTCCTGAGTCAGCATTCCTCTTCGTTTGTTTTGAATGGCTCTCCGCAAACGTCGTAAAGTACGAAGATGTTCAAAACAACGTCAATACTCATTTGAAATCATTGGCGACAACATTTTTTAAAGCGGGTATTGCAAAGCTTGTGCACAGGTACGATAAATGTCTCAATCTTTTCGGTGTTTATGTAGAAAAGTAACCATAAGTGTACAAAACTTTTAGTAATAAAAGTTTTCTATGAGCTTGTCTTTAATTTATAGCCTATCGGAGGTTGAAAAGAAAACAGCCCTCGTATTTTAAAAAAGCTCTTTATACTTCAAATTCTAATTGCAATAAATTGTCCTTAACCTATCCTATAGACTTAATGTGTACATTTAATGTATCCTAGGAAATAACAAAAATGAGTCTTTATCTCATTGTAAATTATTTGGAGCTCCTCATTCATAGTGAAAATTCCTCGTCATATAAGTCCTTCGACTTGCCGGGTAACAAACTAAGTACAGCTTTTTTAGCATAATCTAAAACTTCTTCGGGAAAATTCATTTTCATTTATTTGTTGATTTACTTAGTGCCGTTTAAATAAGCAGAATTGAAATTGTTTATTCCGGCGGGGTTACGCAGCAACGAACAAACAAAGCACTAACTATGTCACGACTAAAATTCCATTCCTCGTAATGACGAGTAACAATATTAATATTAATAAATATAAGAATATTTCAGTTAATATTAGGATAGGATAAAACGTTGTATATTCCACTTGTCTTATTAGATGTTTATTTGCTCATGAGAATAGTCTATTTAAGCCACTTATAAATAACTATTATCCCTTTGCTGCAAGAAATTCTTCTCTCGTCGCTTAACGCTCGTAAACAATTGACGACCGTCTATCTAATTCAATTACACTCTTGGAGCGCGCTCTCTCTCTGTCTCTGTCTCTGTCTCTCTCTCTCTCTCTCTCTCTCTCTCTCTGTGCAAGCCGTCAGCTCCGCTTATATGTCTTTCGACGAGGCTCACGTGGATTAGACTGGGAGCATGGCAGATACTAAAAATTACTGACAAGAATGGTATGAGAATCTGCCCCATTTGCGAGGAGGAAGAGTTGTAGACTCATATCCTGGCAAGATGTAAGGGTACGGAGAGTTAGGAGCATGTTGGACGCTACTGGCAGGCATGGAAGTCGCCGAGGGGATAGGTAAATTTCTGCTTAAGGAGAGACAGCTGAGATGTGAGAAGGCTGATAGTAAAGATGAAGGGGGGGGGGGTGCAATGAGAAAAGCTAAAAATGATTATAATGTTTTATATATATTGTTTGTATCATCCAATTCAGTCATTGTTTTGTTGTGATGTTAATAGTGTGTGTATCATCAATTTATTTGTTTACTATATTATTGGAAGCCACGTGAGGAAGTCTGCGTAAGCACAAACAGATAAACGGTATTACGTCATCACTCCCGGTGCATGCACTGTACAGTTTTGCAATACAGGAATGCAGCATTTGAGTCTCTTACAGTGGACGGGTTAGAAAGAGGTCAAAATGCAAGCACCGCCGCGCTTAGCCACACGCTCACAAAGTAGAACATTAACATTCATTAGTGATAAAGACAACAAGTTTAACGTGCTGTGGATCGTTTAGTTTATTCCTGTTTACGAACGCTGTGCTGATGTTTTTATGGTCAGACGGTACTGCACTATATTCTGACCGCTCTAAACCGTGCCATGCTACACCAGCGACCTCCCCTAACAACTGCATTCTTTCCTCAGACAGGTAAAACATTAATTCATCCGTTTACGGTTTATTGTGTGTTGTAAATTAAGATGTTGCATTTGCAAATGTTTGTCTCTTTATTTTCGTGTTTAGGCTTCATTTTTACTTTCTCTACATGTACTATGCACATGTATCTATTGTATTGCATTCAAAAATTCGATACCAAGATGTCACCGTAAATACATGTTTGGGTCCCCCTGAATACAAAAAAGTATTTTTATAAAAAGGCAAGTGTGTGTGCCTGTACGTGTATGTATGTGTCTCTGTGTCTGTGGACAGCATAGCTCAAAAACGAAAATACCGTTAAATACCTAACTTAGTATTTAAGTTTGGTATCTTCCAAGGATGTGACATGAAGGTTTTTAATAAAATCTTCCACCCCAAAATACAGTTTACATGGAACATTTTTCGAAAATTTTGAATTTCTCAAAAATGGCTGTAACGATTTTGATTAAAATGCCGTATGTTTAAGATAGTTTTATGACAAACGAAATGTATATCTGGATTTTACTGGGAATCCCTCTGAAGACTACTTTATTCTGGATGGTTTTTACGTAATTGGCAAAACCTAACAGATGTGCAAAAGCTTGCCCAAAAATGTAGATCTTATCAAAACACACAATTTATTTATGTACTTTTTTTTTTTTTTTTTTTTTTTTTTTTTTGGTAGACTTACCGTTTTCGAATATTATTTATTTCAATTTTACCCATTTAAAGTTTTCTCAAAGGGAATATATATTTCTTATCGTTTCACGTTTGTTTACTCCCAGTAAACAAAGATATTGGAATTTCAATTGCTTTACTTAGCGACCGGCTTTTAATGCATGAGAATATGGCTTTAATCTGTGTATTTTCCTATTTCCCTTCTACTTACAAGAAGCTAGGAATAAGACTCATTCTGCTTATGTTTATCTTGACTACACGATGTAGATAACAGATTACTGTTTTGAATAAAAGGTGTGTTTACCGAACAGCTAGAGGACAACATGTGAATGGAACACATCAGATTTTTCTAACTATTTCAATGTATTGCATTAACTAGACGGCGTCGTGGATGGGCGGTTAGACCGCTTGGCTCCCATCAAGGTGGCCCGGGTTCGATCCCAAGCGTCCGCATATGGGATTCGTGGTGAACGAAGCGGCGTCTGAGCGGGTTTTCTCCGATTTCTCCGGTTTCCCTCGCCGCTTATTCCATCAATTGCTCCATCATGAATTTCGCTTATATTTCATATCATTCACTTCCATATATTCATGCCTGGCTACGGGCCGACCTCTCGTAACAGATTCTCCATTCTGTGGTTTCGTGTAGTTGGCTCCCTGACAGGCTTCTGAGCTCTAGGCATTTGCTTGTAAGTCATAGGGGGGTGTCAGACCTACAGTTACGGCGAAGAAAAGCCGGTTACGAAACGAATTATACTATCTAATTGGATAGGTAGAGTTAGACCATTCAATGCCATAGCCGGGATTTAAGCCACGGATCTCCCGATCTCTATCCGGTTGCTCTACCACTGAGCTACCATGGCAACATGCCGGCATAGCATTGCATTTCTCATCTGATGAGTGTATTGCATTTTTCGGTCTGACTCTACCTATCCAACTCATTTTCTACACACGGCTTGTGTAAAAAAAACAATTATTCCAATACTAATTGATCATAACAGTTGGCTATACTATGAATCCTGGGTGTAAAGCACTTGCAGCATTGTAAGTCGCCATTGGGGTTGTCGTCTCGAAATAATTTGAGATCACCTTGTGGGAAACATGCGAGTCAGTTGAGAAAGTCAATGCTAAGCCGGCATGGTAGCTCAGTGGAAGAGCAACCGGCTAGAGTTCGGTTCAAATCCCTGGTATGGTATTGAGTTTTTCTATCTATGTTTTGTTTTAAATATGAGATATAAGTTTTAGATTGTGTGATTCTGTTTTGGTAGTATAAATGTTGCGTAGATTAGCACAAGTTGCCAGTGGCACAAGTAAGACACAATCAATACCAAGTCCAGTGGTACTATAATATCTCGTATGGGATTGATCGAGCACTTTATGACACGCTCACAAGTGGTGGCGGGAGCGGTCGATGGAGGGGCAGCACGCGAACAGACTTACCAACCTTTATTTCCTTCTCCATAAAATCCGCCAGGTTGCACATGAGGCCCTCCGAATTAAATTATTAGCTGCTGCGCTGGAACTTGAGCAAGTGTACAGCTGTTTCAGGCGTCACGTTTAACTATACCGCATTCTTGTTACTATATTTCGATGACGTAACGCGAACCTGATCTAACAACACTATCTCAGAGCTAAAAAAACAATCTTATATGTTCCATTCACATGACTTTCTCTACATCTCTGCAAAGAGTATTATTAAAAAGCTTATGCTTCTATTTACTTCAAGCTAATCAAGAAAAACATAGCAGAAATAATTATCAGTAATTAGAAGCGAAAAAAGGGGTTAGCATAGATTACAGTGATAGTCAAAAGCTGGTCGCTATGTGACTGAATTTCCTTTGTTTGTTTGGACAGGAGATGACAAATTCCTGTATGAGAAAGGTATAACTTTTTAAAAGCTGAAACCAAAATTAAGGAATATCTCAAAAACGATCAACTCCACGAAATGAATGTATATTATATAAAGTTTGTGTTTTAACGTGCTCTACATTTTTTGTATGGTAAGTTTTTGTCCATCTCGTACGGTTTAGCAGTTATGCAAAATTCCGTAAAATTCATCATAAAAAAAACGTTTGATTTGGCATTTAAATATATTAAATATAAGAGATTTCAATAAAAATTGTTAGAGCCATTTTTGAGAAAATCAAAATTTTCGAGAAAAGTTCCATGTAAAGGGTAGTTGTGGGAATTTTCTTGAAAATTTTCGTGTCGCATTCTTGGAAGATGCCAAACTTCAATACAAAGCATACACACACGGACCTTTTTCCAAAAAAAAATATATTTTTGGATTAAGGGGGACCCAAAATCTGTACTTCTGGTGAAATCTCGGTATTGGTTGTAATACAATACCTTCTCTATAGACTATTTTTCGGGTGTAAAAATCCTTAGCATGGCTTCCTTCGGAAGGGAAGTAATGCCATTGGTCCCGTGTCTTAGATTTACGGCACATAAAAGAACCTCAAGCCTGTTAGAGAGGCCTCTGAGCAAAATTAAGCGGTCTTTCACACCTAATTTATAATGGGAAGCTGAAAACCACAGCAGTTAAAGAGCGTTCATAAATAACATGTCATTGTTTACTTTCTCTATACGTACTATGTACATAGTGTAAAGAGAAGGTATTGCATTGTACCCAAAAATTCGTTACCAAGATTTCACCAGAAATACATGTTTTGAGACCAACTGAATCCAAAAAAAGCATTTTTAGAAAAATGTCCGTATGTGTGTCTGTCTGTGTGTATGTGTGTGTGTTTGTGTCTGTGGTCTGTGGGCAGCATAGCTCAAAAACGAAAAGACCGTTAAATACCAAACTTGGTATTTAAGTTCAGTATCTTCCAAGGATGCAGCACGAAGATTTTCAAGAAAATTCCCCCACCCCCAACTACCCTTCAGATGGAAAATTTTTTGAAAATGTTGATTTTCTAAAAAATTGCTCTAACGTTTTTGATAAAAATATATATTAAAGATATATACTTGACAAATAATATGTATATCTTGAAATTTCTGGGAATAACCTCTGAAGACTACTTTATTCTGGATGAATTTTACTGAATTGTGTAACTGGCAAACCGTAAGGGATAGACAAAAACCTACCACACAAAAAATGTAGAGCACATTAAAACACACAATCTTTGTTTTATACTTTTTTTCGTTGAGTTGATCGTTTTTTTTAGATATTCCTTATTTTTTGTTTCAGCCTTAAAAGAAAAGTTATTTACTCATACAGGAATTTGTCAACTCCTGTCCATACAAACAAAGGAGCATCAATCACATAGCAACCACATTTTGCTATCACTTTAACCTATGTTACTCCCTTATTTCGGTTCTACTTACAGGGAAGCATATTTCTGCTAATTTTTTCTAACTTTGCATGAAGTAAATAGTAGCATAAATTTTGTAACAAAAAATTGTTGCAGAGATATAGAGAAAGTAATAAGCTTCCATAAGTGTAGATTTTATAGGTATTAATAAATGATAGAAGGTAAAGACAACGTACAACAGTTTTTCTGGGTGTACCGTGTGAGTTTAACAGCATTGCTAGTATTTTAAATGGTATACGGTTGATGTTCTCCCAGGCATTAACAAACCTCGAACCCGTGCCACTGCGGTATGAAAACCCATGTGACATGGTTCTGCACGCCCACCGGCATTTTTATATTGGTGGTAACCGCGACGCGCGGTGCCTTTAAAATTGGCATCAAAGTGAATCATGGTGCTGGTATAATTGGTAGGTGATTTAATTAGCTATATGGCATCTCTATATTCCACGGCTGATGGAGTCCAATAATAATACTAACAAACATAATTAAAGGTTATAATAATAAATCGCGGCGTTTTATATTGGGAAAGTCCACAGGGAAATTGTTCACGCTGCACCGTCATTGTTATACTACACAATGGATGGCTAGACACAAAGCACCGGTATTAATTTGTGGATGAAGTGCGAAGAGTTGTGCCGTGTGACGTCATGCGCTGACCCCCTTCCATTGTTCCACAGCGAGGCTTCGTCAAGATGCACGCGTTAGTTTCAACTGTCGATTAAAAACAAAAGAATTTACGCAGCACAGTTTATCCTTTAACTAACGCATTTTAAATCGTGTAATCCATGTAATATGGAAAAATCTTATGTGTTCCATTCACATGACTTTCTCTACATCTCTGCAACAAATTGTAGTTAAAAAGCTTCTATTAATTCATGCTAATTAGTCTTATTACTTGCCTCTTTGTAAGTAGAAGCGAAATGAGGGAGTACCATAGGTTAAAATGATAACCAAAAGCTGGTTGCTATGTAACTGAAGTTCCTTGGTTTGTATGGACAGGATTTAAGAACTTCCTGTATGAGAAAAATAGTGTAAGTTTTTCAAAGCTAAAACGAAAAACCAGGAATATTTTAAAAATGATCAACTCCACGAAAAAAATGTATATGAGATAAATTGTGTGTTTTATCGTGAGCTACATTTTCTATGTAGTAGGTTTTCCCCCATCTCTTACGGTTTAGCAGTAATGCACAATTCCGTAAAATTCATCCAGAATGAAGTAGTCTTCATAGGCTATTCCCAGAAAATTCAAGATATACATTTTATTTGTCAGGTAAGTATCTTTACTATACGATATTTTAATCAAAATCGTTAGAGCCATTTTTAAGAAAATCAAAATTTTCAATTTTTTTTCCATGTAAAGGGTAGTTTGGGATGGGGGGATTTTCTTGAAAATCTTCGTGTTGCATTCTTGGAAGATACCAAACTTAAGTAACAAGTTTGAGCTTTAACGGTCTTTTCGTTTTTGAGCTATGCTGCCCAAAGGCACAATGAAGTTCCTTTGTTTATATGGATAGGAGTTGACAAGTTCCTGTATGAGAAAAGTATACGTTTTTCATAGCAGAAACCAAAAATAAGCAATGTCACAAAAACGACGAACTCCACGAAAAAAATGTATAAAACATAAATTGTGTGTTTTAAAGTGCTCTACATTTTTTGTGTATTAAGTTTTTGTCCATCTCTTACGGTTTAGCAGTTATTCAAAATTTACTAAAATTCATCCAGAATAAACTACTCTTCAGAGGCTATTCCCAGAAAATTCAAGATATACATTTTATTTGGCAGGTAAATATGTTTAATATACGAAATTTTAATAAAAATCGTTAGAGCAATTTTTGAGAAAATCAAAATTTTCGAAAAAAGTTCCATATAAAGGGTAGTTGGGGGTGGGGGGATTTTTCTCAAAATCTTCGTGTCGCATCCCTGGAAGATACTAAACTTAAATATCAAGTTTGGTATTTTACCTACTTTTTGTTTTTGAGTTATCGTGAGCATTCATTAACTACGTTTTTGAGTTGTGTACTCTGGAGGCGTTTTTCCAAGTGTGCTGGTGTCTTAATGCGTAAAGTGGGAAGCTGCAATCTCAAAGGTCATGAGTTCGATTTCTCTTATAGGGTAAATGTTTGTTATTATTATTTTTTTCTTTCCAGACAAAATGTCCCGATACGTGGCGTACTGGCACTTCAGAAACTTATAGCCGCTACTTTGAAATGTCAATAAACAGGCCATCAGTCTCCCATCTCAAATTACTTATTTAAGTAATCTACATATTCTGAGAAAATATTTCGTTATAGTTCATTAACACCGTGTGTATGTGTGTGTGCTATAAGCATGTTGGACGTTACTGGCAGGCACGTAGACGTGGACGGGCTAGGTAAATTTATACTTAAGCAAGACAGCCGAGATCTGAGAAGGCTGACAATAGAGAAGAGCTAAATGCTTAAATGTTTTACATACATATATTTTGTCATACTTATGGCATACTTGTTATTTTTGTGTTGTGATTTTATATATTGTGTGTATATTTCTCTTAAGTGTATTTGTTTATTATAATAAGATACATTAAGGTGTACTCTGTGTTATAAATTGAGGTTGCTGTATTTGAATATGTTTGTCCTTCCATTTTCGTGTTTACTCTTTTAATTCCTTGTTGTTGTTTTTAATATTTTGCTTACTATTTTTTGTATTACAAAAGCGCGTAGGGTCTGTGGACCCGTGCGACTGTTAAAGCTCAATATATAATACTGTTATGTTAATAAATACACTTATTCTTTCATACTTTCTCTTCGCCTACTATGTAAATAGCTCACAGAGGAAGTATTGTATTCCACCCAACCGTTCCATACCTATGTTTTCGGGTCCCCTGAATCCGAAAACAGCATTTCTAGACAAAAGCCCGGATCTGTGTACATGTGTGTGTGTTTGGATGGTGTTTAACGCCCGATTTTACTACTTGCGGCACCGCAGGCAAACACATTGATGATTTATGGAATGAAGGAGCACCGGTGGAATGCCATGGTGAGGGGAAACCGGAGAACCCGGAGAAAATCCGCCAGTGCGTCGCTTTCACCGCCACAAATCTCACAAGCGGCCTCATATGTGTGTGCGTGTGTACATCATTGCTCAAAAACCCCGTCCTAACTACCCTTTACGTGGAACATTTTTCGTACATTTTCATTTTCCAACAAATGGCTCTAACGATTTTGATTCACATACCGCATATGAAAGCTATTTACATCACAGATACAATGTTTATCTTGAATGTTCTAGGAATAGCATCTGAATAGCAGTTCTTGCTGGATGAAATTTTCTGCATTTTGCTTAACCGGTAAACCATAAGAGATAGTCAAATATTTACCACACAGAATATGTAGATCTCGTTAAAACACATTATATGTCATATACATTTTTCTCGTAGAGTTTACTGTTTTCGAGATATTCCTTGTTCCTGGTTTCGGTTTTATAATACATAACCTTTTCCCATACAGCAACTTGTCAGCTTCTGTCCACCACATTTTAAAACATTTGACTGTCGGTTTAGCCAGGTGTGTTTCCTCATTTACAAATAACCAGAAAGGATTTCCCTTTCAGCCAATTTTACGCAGATTCTCTTTTCATGAACTGCTATAGGTGTTTCAGCATAATTATCATTTTCATACATTATTGTAAAACGAAAGTTGGTTTTATACCACTGAAAGGAAATGAATTTTGTGAAAGAAAGAAACAAAAGAAACTGATATGTTCTATTCATACGACTTTCTCTACATCGCTGTAACAAATTATCGTTTAAAAGCATATTTTTCTCTTTTATGATAATCGAGATAAACATTAGCAGAAATTATCTTAATTACTTGTTTCCTTGTAAGTAGTAGGGAATTCAATGGGCTGAACTGACAAAGAAATCTGGTTACCATATGGTTGAAACCTGTGTCTATAATACCCAGGTATTTACAAATTTCCGTGTCAGAAAAGTTACTATTTTAAAACTGAAACCAATAACAAGAAATATCTCGAAAACGGACAATTCCAGGGGGAAAATGTATGACATAAATTGTGTTTTAAAGAGCTCTACATTTTTTGTATGGTAAGTTTCTGTCTATCTCTTACGGTTTACTAGTTATCTTAAATTGAAAATAAGACACCATCCAGAATAAAGAGGTCTTCAAAGGCTATTCCCAAGATATCCGTTTTATTTGGCATGTAAATAAATATCTTAAATATAAGAGATATTAATCAAAATCGTAAGAGCCATTTTTGACAAGAAAATCAACATTTTCAATTTTTTCCATGTAAAGGGTTGGTCTGCGGTGGCCGGATTTTCTTGAAAATCTTGGTGTCACTCGCTTGACAGATGCCAAACTTTAACACCAAGTTTAGTATTTAACGGTCTTTTCGTTTGGGAGCTATACTGTCCAGACACACACACGGATCTTTTTCCAAAAAGGCTTTTTTTTTTTTTTTCTGATTCAGGGAGACGCAAAATATGTATTTCCGGTAAAATTTCGGTATCTAATGTTGGGTGCAATATAATACCTTCTCTATACGCTATGCACATACTGCGTGTAGAGAAAGTTAAAATGCTATTTTCTAAACCTATTTGCTTAACCTGGTCGTCTCCTTAGCGCGGTGGTAGCGCAGCTGCTTACCAAGCGGGAGACCTGGGTTCGATCCCCAGTACCGGCGTGGGGATTTTTCACCCGCTGGGAGACCTAGCCCGGGGTGCACTCAGCCTCGTAAGGTCCCTGGGGGGCCACTTGAGGAGCTACTTGATGGAGAAGTAGCGGCTCCAGGTCATGAGGACCGCATTAACCGGCCGGGGGGACTCGAGGCGCTGACCACGTCTCACACTCCAATACTGCACCCTATCCATGACGTCTGTAGTGAACCGAGATGGGGGACGCAGCGGCCGGGCGGCAGGCCGAGGTTCCCCGTGAGCTGCTTAACCTTAAGTAAACGAACCATTGAAATGAGGGTTCTTTCCTTAGATAGCTTAGAATAAAACCAACCGTGGAAATAGTTTTTGGCACTACCTTATTTTGATCGGTTTTTATAAGTTTAGTTTCTCTAGCACGTATGTACATACAATATAGTTAGTAGCTAGAGACGACAGTGTATTCCACCTAAAAATTCGATTCTATATTTCACCGAAAATATATGTTTTGAGGTCCACCGGGAGCGAAAAAAGTATTTTTAGAAAATGGTGTGCGTGTGCCTATGTATACCATAGCTCAAAAACAAAAAGACCGTTGAATACCAAAGCTGGTATTTATTTTTAGTATCTTCCATAGTTTCAAAACGAAGACTTAAAAAATCTACTTTTACATAGAAAATTTTTGAAAATTTGTTTTTCTCAAAAAGTACTCTAACGATTTTCATTAAAGTATCATATATTAAAGATATTCAATCATAAATAAAATATATATTTTAAATAGCCTCTAACGAACTCTTTATTCTGGATGCGTTGCAGAATTTTGCCTAACGGTTAGACCCTAAGAGATATACAAAAACCTACTACAAAAAAAAAAAATGTACATCTTATTAAAACACACGATTAATTTCATATAGCTTTTCAGGTAGAGTTGAGCATTTTCGAGATATCCCTTGTTTTTGGTTTCCAATTTAACTTTCCCAAACCGGACCATGCTAAGCGAACCGAACCTCAATCGTTTTACATGCGACCATCATTTAAAATATTTGACTGTCGCTTTAGCCTGATGTATCCCCTTATATACCAAGCAGTATGTAATAAGACCAATTCTGCTAATGTTTATCTCGATTGACATAATGTGGATAAAGAATAGTTTGTACATGGAACGGAATATTTCAGATTTTTACTTTCTCTATACGCACTATGTACATAGTGTATAGATAATGTATTGCACTCCACCAAAAAATTCGATACCGAGATTTCACCGGAAATATATGTTTTAGGGTCCCCAATATCCAAAAAAAAGCATTTTTACAAAAAGGCCCGTGTGTGTGTGTCCGTGTGTCTGTGAACACGATAACTCAAAAACGAAAAGTCGGTAAAATACCAAATTTGAGTTTGATATCTTCCAGGGATGCAACACGAAGATTTTGAGAAAAATCTCCCCACCTCAAACTACCTTTTACATAGAACTTTTTTCGAAAATTTTGATTTTCTCAAAAATGGCTCTAACGATTTTGATTAAAATTTCGTATGTTAAAGATATTTTACCTGACAAATAAAATGTATATCTTGATTTTTCTGGGAATAGCCTCTGAAGAGTACTTTATTCTGGATGAATTTTACTGAATTTTGAATAACTGCTAAACCGTAAGAAATGGACAAAAACTTACTACACAAAAAATGTAGAGCACATTAAAACACACAATTTATGTTATATACATTTTTTTCATGAGTTCGTCGTTTTTGAGACATTCCTTATTTTTGGTTTCTGCTATAAAAAACTTATACTTTTCTCATACAGGAACTTGTCAACTCCTATCCATATAAAGAAAGGTACTTCATTGACATAGCAACCAGCTTTTGACTACCATTTTAACCTATGGTAGTCCCTTATTTCGCTCCTACTTACAAGGAACCAAGTAATAAGACTATTTCTGCTCATTTTTTCCGATTAGCATAAAGTTAATAGAAGTATAAGCTTTTTAAGAATAATTTGTTGCAGGGATATAGAGAAAGTCATGTGAATGGTACACATCAGGTTTTTTGGTACTATATCTTTGTTTGCTTGAAATGGGTGTTTAGTTTAGGAAGCAGTCGTACTAAGGAGGCATTTAGGAGATGATTCAACATTCACATGGTTTAACAAGATAACGTTGATAGAGGAAAGGAAGTTTAACACTGTGAAGCCCACACCAGAGTATAGCTCGGGCAGGTATTTCTAACGTTTATAATGCAATTCCACGACTATAACTCGGTCTTGGGCTATGCGACAAAGAACGTGCATCAGTTATCGTTCAGTTGTCTGACTTGTGCTACCATCTGTCCTCGCTTTAGTCAACTATTAGGACATTTAGGAGATGATTCAACATTCACATGGTTTAACAAGATAACGTTGATAGAGGAAAGGAAGTTTAACACTGTGAAGCCCACACCAGAGTACAGCTCGGGCAGGTATTTCTAACGTTTATAATGCAATTCCACGACTATAACTCGGTCTTGGGCTATGCGACAAAGAACGTGCATCAGTTATCGTTCAGTTGTCTGACTTGTGCTACCATCTGTCCTCGCTTTAGTCAACTATTAGGACATTTAGGAGATGATTCAACATTCACATGGTTTAACAAGATAACGTTGATAGAGGAAAGGAAGTTTAACACTGTGAAGCCCACACCAGAGTACAGCTCGGGCAGGTATTTCTAACGTTTATAATGCAATTCCACGACTATAACTCGGTCTTGGGCTATGCGACAAAGAACGTGCATCAGTTATCGTTCAGTTGTCTGACTTGTGCTACCATCTGTCCTCGCTTTAGTCAACTATTAGGACATTTAGGAGAGTTAGTAATATTGGTTGCTCGCGGGTGGTCCCATCATTTTCTATTATTACGTTTTGTGTTCTTAAATGTTAAAATGGTCATTTTTCTCGACTTCTGTGAACTGAAGCTGAAATTCAGCATACACATGAAGCTTTTGGAAAATTTCGATCCCGAGGCAGAGTTTTTAAAACTTTCAATAAACGGAGTGTAAGCAGCTTTACGCAGATTTTTTCAAATTCATATTTGATACTTGTTGTAAATTTAATATAAAATACTAATACGCAAGTTATGGCTATTTTCTTACTTGTTGAGAAATCCTTTTTGAGAGATACTTTTGCACTGTAAAAACCGTAAAAACCCTGAGCTTCTTGGCCCTTCAACTAATGAAACGCCTGGGCTTCAATTTGTTAAGAAACAACATTGGAAATATGTGTCCATTTGTCTAACAGGGAATATGTTGCCAGAATTTCAGTTTTTTTCAAGCAGCGAAGAAATTATACACAAAAAGTCAATTTGCACAGGTGCACCTGATGGACTGTGAATTAAATTTCGGTCACTGCGCTGATAATGTGGGGGAAGGTTGAAAAAATCATTTACAAATCATTATTCAGATAATTTTCGAAAACGACAGGTTCCCCATACATCACTCGAGGGCAGCAGCTATGCAATGTATGCTCTCGTTCGTTCGCTCGCTAGACCTTAGCGGTCGGCCATAAAAAATACAGAGCCAGACGGAGGGTGAGGATTTTAAAATGTATGAATTCAGAATTGTAAATACCTATTACTATTGTGTATATTTATGTAATATGTATAAACGACCCCGGGCTAGCTTTCTCCTGTCCATCCCCAGAGTAGCGATGCTAGAATATGTGTGCATCTGGTGGCAGCCTCATTAGCTTCTCGTTTTTATATATCGCTGCGCAAATACGCCGTCATTTGGATAAACACATGTCTAAACCTCACTCTAACTTCATCTATACAGCCCAAGTGCAAATCTTTACCGCTTCATTCGTCTCGAGTATACAATATGAGCGGACCGGATCAAATAATTCATGCGATTTCTTCTATTATCGGCATTCTGGAGATCCCGGGTTCGATCCACAGCAGCCACACCCTCTTTCTACTTAGTACTGAGCTAAAGGTATAAAAAACTTACAAAAAGGTCAGTGTGTGTGTCTGTGAACATAACTCACAAACAAAAAGTCGGTAAAATACTAAACTTGCTATTGAAGTTTAGTATCTTCCAAGGATGGCGTAAAAATCTTTAGCATGGCTTCTTTCGGAAAGGAAATAAAGCCGTGGGTCCCGTGTCGTAAATTTACGGCACGTAAAAGAACCTCAAGCCTGACAGAGAGGCCTCTGAGCTAGGCATTCCACGCCCAGTATAGAACGGGACGCTGAGAACCACAGAAGTTACAGAGCGTCCATAAATAAAACGCCATTTAATTTTCATTTCCAAGGATGCGATAAGAAGTAGCGCCTCCTAAAAGTATTTTGAAGAATATCCCAACCCCAGAACTACTCTTTACGTGGAAAAAAAGGACCTCTTTATTTTGCTTAACCGGTAAACCGTAAGAAATAGACAAAAACTTACTGCACAAAAAATGTAGATCACATTAAAACACAACTTATATCATATACATATTTTCCTATAATTGACCATTTCTGAGATATTCCTTGTTATTTGTTTCAGATTTAAAATACTTAAACTTTTCTCAGACGGAAAGCTGTAAACTCCTGGTCTTACATAGAAACGGATTTTAACCACATGGCAACCAGCTTGTAAAAGATTTGACTATCGTTTTAACCTCGTTTTCCTTCTACTTACAAACGGAAGCAAGCAATTAAGACAATTTCTGCCATTGCTTATCTCGATTATCATAAAGTAAATAGATGAATATGCATTTTAACAATAATTTGTTACAGAGATGTAGAGAAAGTCATGTGAATATCGCTGTGTAAATACACCATCATTTGGATGAACACATATCATTACATATCTAAAGTTCACTATAATTTCATCTTTATAGCCCAAGAGGAATCTTTACTGCCTCATTCGTCTCGAGTATACAATATGAGCGAACCAAATCAAGTAATGCATGCGATTTTGTCTATAATCGGCATTCCAGAGAACCCGGGTTCGATCCCCAGCAACCACACCCTCTTTTTACTTAGTAGTTAGGTAAAGGTATAACAAAATTACATAAAGGTGTGTGTCTGTGAATACGATAACTCAAAAACAAAAAGTCGGTAAAATATCAAACTTGCTATTGAAGTTTAGTATCTTCCAAGGACGGTCGCCCTCCGTGGTGTAGTGGTTACCCTGCTAATTTCATATACCCAAGGTCGCAGGTTTAAACTCCGCGGAGGACGATGCATTTTTTCGGGTGTAAAAATCCTTAGCATGGCTTCCTTCGGAAGGGAAGTAAAGCCGTCGTAGATTTACGGCAAGTGAAAGAACCTCAAGCCTGATAGAGAGGCCTCTGAGCAAAATTAAGCGGTCTTTCACGCCCTATTTAGAGTGGGACGCTGAGAACCACAGTAGTTAAAGAGCGTCCATAAATATCACGCCATTTATATTTGTTATCACTTTTGACATGTATTTTTTGAACTTTTTGGAAATAGCCTCTGAAGACCTTTTCATTCTTCAGGACTTCTGCATAACTGGTAACAGAGGCTTACTACACCAAAAAAAGTAGATCTCGTTAAATCACACAAATTATGTCATAACCATTTTTTTTTTCGTGAAATTAACCCTTTCCGAGATAATCCTTGTTATTGGTTTCAGTTTTAAAATACTTAAAACCTTTCTCATACCTACGGGAATGTTAAAACTCCTGCTCATGCAAGGAAACAGATCACGATCACATAGCAATGGCTTTTAAAATATTTGACAATCTCTTTAGACAGTATCCTCTTATTTCTTCTCTACTTACAGGGAAGAAAGTAATGAGGCCATTTCTGCTAATAATTATGTTAATTAGCATCAATTACAAGGCAAATTACTAACAGAGATGTAGAAAAAGTCATGTGAGTAGAACACTTCAGATTTTTTCGTAGTGTTTTTACTCTCTCTACACGTACTATGTACATAGTGTATAGAGAAGGTATTGCACTCCACCAAAAAATTTTATACCGAGGTTTCACCGGCAATATATGTTTTAGAGTCTCCTGTATCTAAAAAAAGTATTTTCAGAAAAAGATCCGTGTGTCTGTGAACACGATAACTCAAAAACGAAAATTCGGTAAAATACCAAACTTGGTATTTAAGTTTACTATCTTCATCGGATGCGACACGAAGATTTTGAGAAAAATCTCCCCATCCCAAACTACCCTTTACATGGAACTTTTTTCGAAAATTTTGGTTCTCTCAAAAATGGCTCTAACGATTTTGATTAAAATTTCGTATATTAAACATATTTACCTGACAAATAAAATGTATATCTTGAATTTGCTAGGAACAGTCTCTGAAGAGTAGTTTATTCTGGATGAATTTTACGGAATTTTGAATAACTGCTAAACCGTAAGAAATAGACAAAAACTTACCACAAGAAATATGTAGAGCACGTTAAAACACACAATTTATGTTACATAAATTTTTTCGTGGAGTTAGTCGTTTTTGAGACATTCCTTATTTTTGGTTTCTGCTATGAAAAACTTATATTTTTCTCATACAGGAACTTGTCAACTCCGATCCATATAAACAAAGGAACTTCATTGACATAGCAACCAGCTTTTGACTATGACTTTAACCTATGGTAGTCCCTTATTTCGCTTCTGCTTACAAGGAAGCAAGTAATGCGACTATTTCTGCTATTTTTTTCTGATTAGCATAAAGTAAATAGAAGCATAATCTTTTTAAGAATAATTTGTTGCAGGGATATAGAGAAAAAGGCATGTGAATGGTACACATCAGATTTTTTCGCCTTGTAGCCAAGGCGTATGCTGTGATGTTTTTCGAGTAACATCGATTCTGAATTCTCTCGTATTTCTTCATCGTTTAGGTCTGTTTCAGTACCTTCCAGAATGCAAGAACCTAACACTATTATCCAAAATAGTGGACTAGTTTCGAGCGATCATCTTTGATGGTGTATACTTTCTTAGACACAAAACAGTGTCTTGAAAGCAAAATTAATGCAACTTAGTATTAAATGGTAATAAAATGAGCAATACAATATATAACCTTAATCAACATTTAGGTAGTCAATCATTTTGCATGATAAGAGCATTTCTGAACTAAATATATATATTTAAATTTAAAATATTATAGTTTTATAACTGAAACACTATGCCACTGGGATGAAATACAACTGTTAATATTGGCAGAAACTGATTAAGTTCAGTGTTTACACTGCACACAGCGGTTGACTCATACCCGAAACACTGCTTTTGACTTTATATGTACCATGTATCATGGAGTAATGAGGAAGTAGGTGTTGTATTGCACCCAAAAATTTGATAACAAGATGTCACCGGAAATGTATATTTTGGGACTTCTTATATCAAAAACAAAAACAACATTTTTAGAAAAATGTCCATGTGTTTCTGTCTGCCTATCAGTGTGTTAGTGCATTTGTGGGACCCATGGCTCGAAAACGAAAAGTGCAATAAATACCAAACTTGATATTTTAGTGCAGTATCTTCCAAAGAAGCGACACAAATGCCGTCAAGAAAATTCCACCACCCCTAACTACCATTCACATGGAAAACGTTTAGAAAAATGTACTGTCTCAAAAATGGCCATAAAGATTTTGAATTAAAATATCGTATATTAAAGATGTTTACATGACATACAATGTATATCTTGAATTTTCTGGGAATAGCCTCAGAAGACCGCTGTACTCTGGATGATTTTTATTGAATTTTGTGTAACTGGTAAACCATAAGAGATAGATAAAAACTTATTACACAAATAATGTAGATCACAATCAAACACACAATTTATGTCATATGCAGTTTACGAGGAGTTTTCTCCTTTTATGATATTCCTTGTTATTGCTTTCAGCTTTAAAAACCATATATTTTTCTCATACAGGAATTTGTCAACTCCGGTCAATACAAACAAAGGAACATCAATCACATAGCAACCAGCTTTTGACTGCCACTTTAACCTATAATACTCCCTTATTTCGCTTCTACTTACAAGGAAGCAAGTAACAATGCTTTTTCTGCTAATTTGTCTCAATTAGCACGAAGTAAATAGAAGAATAACGTGTTAACAATAATATATTGCAGAGCTGTTGAGAAAGTCATGTGAATGGAATACATCAAATGTTTTAAGAAGTCTGTAACTGTTACAAACTATTTTTATACAATGCTGTGTCGAAATGCAGCTCTGTTTCATTCAGTAGCAGTGTAATTGTAAAATATGACTGGTTAATATCATAATGTGCCGACGTCATTGCTCTGAAACCGAAAAAGTTGTCTCAGGCATGCTGCTATCCCATTCAAGTTTCGTGAATACTTTGACGCTATACTAAGGAAATGTTTCATTCAGCAAATGACTGGTGAACAGAAAAACTTTGGGTCTGATGGCGAACTTTGAGACAGTGATCAAGAGCGAATTCTGGCTTCCAACCCAAATGTGAACATAAGTTGATGGCGAACTTTGAGACAGTGATCAAGAGCGAATTCTGGCTTCCAACCCAAATGTGAACATAAGTTTATAACCAAATACTAATAGGTTATTGGCTTGACTTTTCTTGACAGTGTCGGTTTTGAATATGTGTTGTTATATGAAGCATTTTATTCACCTACAGTATTTGAAATTGCATTACTAGACTAGTTTAAACGATTAAAAACACTTTTGCTATAAAACTCTACAGATCTTTGAGTAACACTTTAATTTTAGTAGCATGAGTGATGTTTAAGTCAAAAAACGTGACATTTCAGTCATTCTCAATATCCATCAACTAGCATAGGTCTGCTCTCCGTGGTGTAATGGTTACCATGCTGACTTTATACACCCGGCGGAAGACGATGGAATTTTTTCGGAAGTAAAAATCATTAGCACAGCTGCCTTCGGAAGGGAAATAAAGCCGTTGGTCCCGTGTCTTAGATTTACGGCACGTAAAAGATCCTCAATCCTGATATAGTAACCTCTGAGCAAAATTAAGCGGTCATTCACGCCAAATTTAGAATGGGATGCAGAGAACCACAGTAGTTGAAAGAGCGTCCATAAATAACACGCACTTTATTTTTTCTACATATACTATTCTGAATACTATATACTATTCACAATAATACAATATTCCATGTAAAAGATAGGGGTGGGGAGAGTTTCTTGAAAATCTTCGTGTCGCATCCTTTGAAGATACTGAACTTAAACACAAGTTTAGTATTTAAGCGACTTTGACCACAGGCGCGCGCGTGGGCGCACACACACATACACACAGATAGACAAACAGGCATGGATATTTTTCTAAAAATGCTTTTTTAGAACTCAGGGGACCTCAAATTATACATTTCCGGTGAATCCTCGGTATCAGTTTTTGGGTGAAATACAATATTTTCTCTATACAGTATGTACATACTACGTGTAGAGAGAGAGAGAGAGTAATTAATAAAATCTTATGTGTTCCATTCACATGACTTTCTCTACATCTCTGTAGCAGATTATTGTTAAAAAGCTTATGCCTCTATTTACTTCATGCTAAGCGACAACAAATTAGCAGAAATGGTCTTATTGCTTGTTTCCTTGTAAGTAGAAGCAAAATAAGGGATAATCTTAGGTTAAAGTGATAGTAAAACGCTGGTTGCTATGTAGCTGCAGTTCCTCTGTTGTGTGGACAGGAGTTGACAAATTCAGTTTTTCAAACTGAAACGTAAAACAAGGAATATCTTAAATATGATCAACTCCGCGAAAAAATGTATATAACATAAATTGTGTGTTTTAACGTGCTCTACATTTTGTGTGTGGTAAGTTTCTGCCCATCTTTTACTGTTTAGCAGCTATGCAAAATTCTGTAAAATTGATCCAGAATAAAGTAGTCTTCAGAGGCTATACCAGAAAATTTAAGATATACATTTTATTTTTCAGGTAAATATTTTTATCATACAACATTTTAATCAATATCGTTACAGCCATTTTTAAGAAAATAAAAATTTTCGAAAAAATTTCCATGTAAAGGATAGTTTGTGGTGGGGGATTTTTCTCATAATCTTCGTGTCGCACCCCTGGAAGATGCTAAACTTAAATACCAAGTTTGCTATTTGACCGACTTTTCGTTTTTGAGTTATCGTGTTCACAGACACACGGACACAACGGACTTTTTCTGAAAATGCTTTTTTTGGATATAGGGAACCCTAAAACATATTTCTGGTGAAATATCGATATCGAATATTTGGGTGGAATGCAATACCTTCACTATAGACATAATAAGTATAGAGAAATTAAAAACCTGTTGTGTTTTATTCACATGAGTTTCTCTACATAGCTGCAACAATTTATTATTAAAAAGCTTATGTTTCTATTTATTTCGTGGTAATCGACAAAAAATTAGCAGAAATAGTCTTATTACTTGCTTACTTGTAAGTAGAAGATAAATAAGGGAGTAAAATAGGTTAAAAAGGTTGCTATGTGACTGAAGTTCCTTTATTTCTATGGACAGGAGTTGAAAAATTCCTGTATGAGAAAGGTTAAGTTTTTCGAAGCTGAAAACAAAAACAAGGAATATCTCAAAAACGACAGCTTCCACGAAAAAAAAATGTAGATATACAACCTAAATTGTGTGTTTTAATGTGCTCTACATATTAGGTCTGGCAAGTTCTTGTCCATCTCTTACAGTTTAGCAGTTAATCAAAATTGCGTAAAATTCATCCAGAATAAAAAACTCTTCACAAGATATTCCCAGAAAATTCAAGATATACATTTTATTTGTCAGGTAAATATCTTTAATATGCGATATTTTAATCAAAATTGTTATAACCATTTTTAAGAAAATCAAAATTTTCGAAAAAAGTTCCATGTAAAGAGTAGTTGGGTGTGGGAGGATTTTCTTGAAAATCTTCGGGTCGCATGCTTGGGAGATACCAAACTGAAATACCAATTTTGGTTTTTAATAGTCTTTTCGTTTCTGAGCTATGCTACCCACAGACACACACACATAGACACACACGGACGTTTTTCTAAAAATGCCCTTTTTGGGTTCAGGGGGTCTCAAAACATATATTTCCGGTGAAATCTCGGTATCGAATTCTTGGGTGGAGTGCAATACCTTCTCTATACACTATGTACGTAGTGCGTGTAGAGAAAGTGGAAATAGCAAGAGTATTGGTGGATATCCTTGGGGTGTTTGCGCATGTAAGCTACTATATTGTTTCTGTTGAATGTGTTTTATTGTTTTTAACAACTCCGACATAACCTAGTAATCATATTAGGAAACAATGGTGTTTGAAAACCATTTATTTGTGCAGTGCAGGAAGCGGAAATAATTGCAATGATATGGTTGCTTTTCATGCGTTAGTCATGTTTACTAATACTATATTCCAGAGAAAACTATGTCTACATAAAATGTAAAACATATTCTATTGAATTTCGGTTGTTATTTTTTCGCATGCGAAGCTGGAGTATGTAGGCATTTTTTCCAGCGCTGGTTTAAGGTTAGTTATTTGTTATATGTCGCTTATTTGTGTACACCTCCGTGCAGTAATTGAGGCGATGAGATCAAAAACTCTGATGTGTTCCATTCACATGACTTTCTCTACAGCTCTGCAAGAAATAATTGTTAATACGCTTATCCTTCTATTTACTTGCTGCCTATGGACAGGAGTTGACAAATTCCCATATGAGAACAGTATAAGTTTTTAAAGCTGAAACCAATTACGAGGAATATCTCAAAATCGATCAACTCCACGAAAAATATGTATATGACATAAAGTGTATGTTTTATCGTGATCTACATTTTTTGTGTAGTAAGTTTTTATTTATCTTTTACGGTTTACCAGTTATACAAAATTCAATAAAAAGCATTCTGAAATCATTCTTTAGAGGCTATTCCCAGAAATTTAAAGATATAAATATCTTATATATAGGAGATTTTAATCAAAATCTTTATTGCTATTTTTAGGAAAATCAAAATTTTCGAGAAAAGTTCCACGTAAGGGTTAGTCAGGGATTGGGGATTTTCTTGAAAATCTTCATGTCGCATCCCTGGAAGATACCAAACTTAAATACCAAGTTAGTTATTTAACGGTATTTTCGTTTTTGAGATATGCTGTCCACAGACACATATGCATAGACACACGCACACACACACACAAGAATCTTTTTCCAAAAATGCTTTTTTAGAATTCAGGAGGACCCAAAGCATGTATTTCCGGTGAAATCTCGTTATCGAATTTTAGGGTGGAATGCAATACCTTCTCTACACACTATGTGCATAGTAAGTGTAGAGAAAGTAAACATGTGATTCCTGCATGACTATTATGACGTCATTCTAATAATTACCGTCCCTCGAGGCAGAATGATTCCGTCGTACACTCCAAGGGCACAGTGATTTCATCATTTTTTTTGAAGAACAGCGTTGCCAAGGAAGCGCCCACATGTTTTGCAAAACCCTTCATCATTTTGCAGGATAGTGCACCTGGTACATCCTGTAGCAGAGCTCTACCGTCAAAGGTGACTTGATAAAGTAACCATTTCGTGATGTTCGATTCCTGACCTTTCCCAGGATTCTGCGTCAATGAGAAACAACTGCTGCAGGGATATTATGATTCATATCACTGACAATCAGTTTTAGACAATGTCTACACTGAAGGCCTTTCACACAGGTATTCTTGCACTTGACAGTTTTTTTTTTATTTTTTATTTTTAATTTTTAAAACAGTACCGGAGTCTGGTCAGGACTCCGGCGCTGTATCCCCTGTTTACATTTCCCCCCTAAAATTACTGAATGATGACTGGTTTTACTGTTCCTTTACACAAACATATAACACCTATGCCCAAGGCGGGACTCGAACCCACGATCCCCTGCCCACGAAGCACCAAAGCAAGACGCCTTATCGAGCGTGGCCATGGGGACCGGCATGACAGTTCAGGTGGTTTCGCGTAAGGTTGGCTATGCTGTCTTTGCGGCGTTGCCAGAGTAACTAGTAAACAACAACAGCCGATTACAAATGTGTAACGACGAACATAAATAGTGTAAATGAATGCCATGAATAATGAAACTAATTCGTTGTTATTGATGTTAATTGAAAATAACAATGATACTGTAACGCATTGACCAGATTAATGCAAAATAGCCCGTTACAATGAGAGGAAGGTATAACAAAATGATTTTCACCAGTTTAGAATTTTAATGACTCAATTCCATCCAATTCTCCGTCGTCATCATTCTCGGAAGCATCATCATCATTGTCATCATCAACATCGTCGTCACCAAGACATATCATTACTGGTTCACATTCACTGATGATTCCGTCTAATTGCTGTGTTTTTCATATTCTTTTGTGAACATGATTCACTTTCTTCCTCCAGGAAGCAGCGTCCACTCTCGCCACACCTTCCCGCAAAAGTCTATCCACCTCTATAATTGTGAAAATCTTGTTATGTTCCCTTACGTACAAACAAAACACTATCAACAATAACAACAAATAATGCGTATCTTGTACAAAACAGCTCAACGCATGTGTTAGGAGTACACAAACTGAGCACGTGGTTGGAAATAGCCAAATGTTCCATCGGTGCGTTTCCGTTGTCTGATCGACCGACCGGAACGCTACTTTGCGACTGGTTCAGAACGTCAAACGCGTAAAGCTTTTCATCTGTTTTCTGTCATGTGCAAGGATTCAGCAGTGGTGGTATAGTAATAAATAAATAAGCAGCCAGCACTATTAAAGCTGCAATCCAAGTACCTGATCCAAAAAAGTCCGAACCGGCTGCGCGGTGTTTTGCTTGTCCACGCCCTCGGCGCTCGTTGCCGTCTGCCGCTATCATAGAAAGGCGAAGTAGAAGCCATGCAACATTTTTAAAATACTTTTAAAGGTTTTACTTTATGAAAGGAGATGCTGAAACTGGCTATGTGACTGAAGTTCTTTTGTTTGTATGGACAGGAGTTGACACATTTCTGTATGAGGAAAGTATAAGTTTTTCAAAGCTGAAACTAAAAAGAAGGAATATCTTAAAAAAGATCAGACCCACGAAAAAAGCACATAACATAAATTGTGTATTTTAACGTGCTCTACATTTTTGTGCCGTAAGTTTTTGTCCATCTCTTATGGTTTAGCAGTTATGTAAAATTCCGTAAAGTTCATTCAGAATAAACTAATCTTCAGAGGCTATTCCCAGGACATTTAAGATATACATTTTATTTGTCAGGTAAATATCTTTAATATACGATATTTTAATCAAAATTGTTAGCTATTTTTAGAAAAATAAAAATTTTCGAGAAAAGCTCCATATAAAGGGTATTTGGGGGTGGGGGGATTTTTTTGAAAATCTTCGTGTCACATCCTTGGAAGATACCAAACTTAAATTCCAAAACTGCTTTTTTTTTGGATTCAGAGGGACCCAAAACATGTACTTCCGGTGAAATCTCTGTGTCGAATTTTTGGGTGGAATGGAATACCTTCTCTATACACTATGTACATAGTAAGTGTAGAGAAAGTAAAAAGGCTAAATCACACTTCCTGTCTGTTAATTCTCTAAAAAGGGGGGGGGGCAAAATTTTATCGCGTATGGGCGTCAACTACAGACTCGAAAAAATTTGGCCTATAACTCTTTCTCCGCTAATGGGGCACCATACACCAATATTTTTGCCATGAAGTGGTATTTCAAGAACAATATTTGGCTTCTCAGAATTCCAATAAAGATTATTTTGTGTATACACATATCCATAAAGTTGGAATCAAGCCTCGTCCGTGAAAAATATTGAATGTGTGACAATGTCGCCATTGTATACACTATTGAGAGTCCACTCACAAAATGTATTAACATATATGAATCATAAATAAATACACGCTGTGCAGTAGAAAACAAATGCTGAGCATAATACACTTTGTGACTAAGAAAGGATAAAATAATAACAACTCAAACACACAATATCACGTTAATACTGCACTTTCAGAGCAGAGAAAAACAAGTCAGCACCGTGACCTTGTGTATATCAGTGTAAAAACATGGGTCGCAGGATATTTCAACTTGCTTGGTGGCTATCTCGCCAGGGCACAAGGAGAAGCGGGAAAAGAGAGCACACTTGTCTTCTTGAAGGAGAAACCGCTCAGCCCGAGGGCAGGTGCTTGTAGCACAGCAAATTAAAACCGCGTTAAAGCGCCAAAGGTCCCAGTACATCTCATGCATGGTGGATTACTGATAACATCCCTCTTTATGCCAGCGCCGTCAATGGCCATGCCACCGTCTGCTTCTGACGCCAATTGATTAAACAAAACTTCGTGATGAGTACCCCGGAGCAATAGCACCCCTTCCCCTCGTGTTGATGCGCTCCTTCCACCGAACAAACGCATGTCTTGAGCTTGATACTATGATTTGGGACAAGATTTCTTTTACCCGGAGGTTTTTAATCTCCTTCAAAGATGAGACGGCACACATTTTACGCTTATATAAGCTTTATTCTTTTGTATTATTCATATTGTTATAAATTTTCCTGCTTTTTAAAACAGATTATTGAATTCGTTTGATTAATCTTTCGTCTCTTGAGCTCGGCAGTAATATTAGTGTTGTGAGCCGTCAATCGGAATGAGAAAGTTAAGAATTACTAATTTAATTGTGGATAATGAGGTTTTATTGACAGGGAAATTTGAGTTTAAAGCCTGAAACACGTCATCTATGTAAATCGGGCTGTCATGCAGTCTGAAATTTGTTCAGTTCCACCTCTTTTTGAGCATTCAACATCTCTTCTATCTTGAAGTTTATATTCTTGTACAGTCAATCGCATTATTTTATTGCTCATTATAATCGAATGCAGTTACCATTTCTCCTTGGATTCTTCAATTTGATAAATTACTATATACTGCCTGATTCAAAAATATCTTAACAAAGTTTGGGGACAGGTTCTGTAAATCAAAAAATGTCCCAAAATCCTTAGTTCTCCATTTGTTAAGGTTCAAAAAGCTATTTATCAAAACATTTTAAAGTGACGCATTATTCTATTTTTACTTTCTCTACACGTACTATGTACATAGTCTATAGAGAACGTATTGTAATGCACCCAAAATTTTGATACAGAGATTTCACCGGAAATATATGTTTTGGATCCTCCTGAATCAAAAAAAGAACATTTTTGGAAAAAGCTCCGTGTGTGTCTGTGGACAGTGTAGCTCAAAAACGAAAAGACCATTAAATACCAAATTTGGTATTTAAGTTTGGTGTCTTCTATGGATGCGACACGAAGATTTTCAAGAAAATCCTCCCACCCCCAACTACCCTTTATATGGAACTTTTTTCGAAAATTTTAATCTTCTCAAAAATGGCTCTAACGATTTTGATTAAAGTATCATATGCTAAATATATTTACCTGACAAATAAAATGTATATCTTCAATTTTCTGGGAATAGCCTCTGAACCTTACTTTATTCTGGATGAAATTTACATAATTTTGCATAACTGTTAAACCGTTAATGTAGATCACATTAAAACACACATTTTTGTTGTATACATTTTTTTCGTGGGGCTGATCGTTTTTAAAATATTCCAATATTTAGAGCCATTTTTGATAAAATCAAAATTTTTGAAAAAAGTTCCATGTAAAGGGTAGTTTAGGGTGGGGGTATTTTATGGAAAAGCTTCGTGTCGCATCCTTGCGAGATACCAAACTTAAATACCAAGTTTGCTATTTAACGGTCTTTTCGTTTTTGGGCTATGTTGTCCACAGACACACACACGGACCTTTTTCTAGAAATGTTTCTTTTGGATTCAGGGGGACCCAAAACGTGTATTTCCGGTGAAATTCCGGTATCGAATTTTGGGTGTATTGCAATGCCTTTTCTATACACTATGAACATAGTATAAGTGTAGAAAAAGTAAAAATGATAACGCGAAAAAGGCGTTTAAAAACATATGTTTCTATGGAGTTTTTTTTTCTTATTTCGATGTCAGGAATCCATCCCAAAACGTTGTAAAAGTATTTTTGAAACGCTCTATGAGTGAATCACTCTCTAAGTAAACCGGATTATATTTCAATGATTTACGACAACATGCTGGAACAGAAAAGTACATACAAAAGCAATTGAGCAAGTTTATTCATGAAGGACAATGGTAAGTTGAGGTATGGGACGCCAGGGCTAACTTGCAGAATAACTTCAACTCCCCTGCATCAGTGAATAATTTATGTCCTGAAATTGCTTACCTATCACCTACTAAATTACTAATCGTTAATAATAATAATGCGAATAACTCAAATTGTCCTGAGGAAGGACTTTCTTCAGGGTAGGACAATAGCAGTGAATCTTTGCAGAGGGCCTCAGATCTGCAACTTAAGTCCCAGCACGTGATCTCTTTTCCAATCAGACTCAGTCTTCAAGAATACCATTAATCCTTAATGAGTATAATGGCTCGCATTAAGGAAATCATTAGAGAAACAATAAAAATCTGATGTGTTCCATTCACAGGACTTTCTCTGCATCTCTGTAACAACGGCTTCTTGCTAATCGAGATAAACATTAGCAGAATTGCTTTATTGTAAATAGAAGGAATACACAAGTCAAATCTTTAAAAGCTGGTTGCCATGTGGTTGAAATCCATATATTTGCATTGTAAGGAGTCGACAAACTCCCGTATTGAAAAGTTTAAGTATTTTAAAACTGGTCAACTCCACGAAAAAAATGTATATGACACAAATTGTGTGTTTCAACGAGATCTTCATATTTTGTATGGTAAGTCTTTGTCTATCTCTTACCGTTCAATAATTATGCAAAATCCAGCAAAATTCTTCCACAATAAAGAGAACTTCAGAGCCTATTCCCAGAAAAATTAAAATATGATTTTTATTTGTCGTGCAAATATCTTTTATATACGGTATTTTAATAAGTCGTTAGTCATTTTTTTTTTGGGAAAACCAAAATCTTTGAATTTTTTTCCATGTAAAGGGTAGTTGGGAGTGCGGGGAAATTCTTGAAAATATTCGTGTCAGACCCTTGGAAAATATTGAGCTTAAATATCAATTTTGGTACTTAACGGACTTACTTTCTGTAGCCCCGTATGTACAATGTACATAGGGATATGAAGTATTCTATGTCGAGATTTCACCAGAAATACATGCTTAAGACCCCCTGAATCCAAAAATAAGCATTTTCAGAAACAGGTGTGTGAGTGTCTGTATGTCTGTGTGTGTATTTGTGTATGTCTGTGGACAGCATAGCTCAAAAACGAAAAGACGGTTAAATACCGAATTTGGTATTTAAATTTGGTATCTTCCAAGGACGCGACACGAAGATTTTCAAGAAAATCCCCTCCCCCCCTAACTACCCTTTACATGGAAAAAGTATCTAAAAGTTAGTTTTTCTTAAAAATGGCTCTAACGATTTTGATTAAAATATCATATATTTCGATCACAAATTAAATGTATGTCTTGGATTTTCTGGGAATAACTTCTAAAGACATGTTTATTCTGGATGAACTTTGCTTAATTTGGCATAACTGGTAAACCGTAGCAGATAGACACAAACTTACTATACAAAATTGTACATCTTGTTAAAATACATAAGTTATGTCATATTCATTTTTTTCGTCTAGCTTACCGTTTCGAGGTATTCCTTGTTATTAGTTTCAGTTGTGAAGTACTTATACTTTTCTCAGATAGGAAGTGTCCGTTTTTCTTTTGTTCTACTCCTGGCCAAGCAAAGAAGCGATTTGCAATACCAATCGAATAACGACAGCTTTTAAAACATTTTACTATCGGTTTAGCCTAGTGCATTCTCTTATGTTCTTTCTACTTATAAGGAACTAAGTAGTAAGAACATTCTGCTAATGCTTATCACGATTAGCTAGGTGCAGAAAGAAGAAGAATTTTATGTATGAAGTTCGTAAAAGAGCTTGAGAAAGTCATGTGAGTGTAACACATCAGATTTGGGGGGGGGATTTAGGGGTCCTAAAATATGTATTTCCGGTAAAATCTTGTTATCAACATGTTGGGTGCAATTCAATACCTTTTCTATACACTATGTAGTACGGTAGAGAGAGTAGAAATTATGAATTTCCCACTTCGACCTCCCCTTAAAGACCGAAATAGATCGAATTCCATAATTTGACGGTAGCGTGCTTCCAGGTTAGATTTCAATTACTACTTTTATTGTGTTACAATAAACTATTTCTTATTAGTTTTAAGCGTTTTCTTCGTGAAGTACTATAATTTAATTTTAAACGAAGCTTTATTTCCTGTGACTTTGTCACTTGTAAACCTATAAAGAAAATCAATACTCCTAATGCGATGGGTACACAGAGTCCTTGTTAAACACCTTGTTACACCACAAGGAATTTCAGGGTAAAATGGATATGGCGGTCTTAGTCCTTCCCCCAGCACGTAGCGAATTTATAACGGCGGAGAGGTAAGGGGCCGTAAAGCAATAAGAGCACGTGGCTAGCTGATCCACTGGAGCTGTTAAACTCCGGAAGTGGCAGCTTATACCCAGTGCTTTGGCAACCTATTCACATATTGCTTCCCGTCACTCTTTATCTATTGCTTGATATGCAAGTTAATCATTCTGAACCGAAAGTTGGTTAATGTAAGCTAAATTTATAATGCATTTATTAATTGCCATGCCAACAAACACTGTAAGTACTTATATTAAGAGATGTCATTAATACTTACAGCACAATTAGGAAATGACGTAACACTCAAGACATGTGCTGCTTCAAGTAAAGAATCTATTCCAAAATTCATTAAAAAAGAGTGTACAAGAAGGCTTTATCCATATAATTTAGATGTAGCTTTTCATTTGTTCACATCGAGAATTTTTACTTTCTCTACACGTACTATGTACATAGTATATAGAGAAGGTATTGTAATGTACCCAAAATCGATACCGAGATTTCACTGGAAATAGATTTTGAGTCTCCCTGAAGCCAAATGAAGCATTTTTGAAACATGGTCGTGTGTGTGTGTGTGTGTGTGTGTGTGTGTGTGTGTGTCTGTCTATCAGTCTTTCTGTCTGCGTGACTGTGGACAGCTCAAAAACGAAAAGACTGTTGAATACCAAACTTTATATTTAACTTTTGTATCTTCTAAGGATGCGGATGAAAATTATCAAGAAAATCTCCACACCCCCAACTACCCTTTACACGGAACTTTTTTCGAAAATTTTGATTTTCTCAAAAATGGCTCCAACGATTTTGATTAAAATATCGTATATTAAAGATATTTATCTGACAAATAAAGTGTATATCTAGAATTTTCTAGGAATAACATCCGGAAGCTTCTTTATTCTGGATGAATTTTAAGTAATTTTGCATAACTGCTAAATCGTAAGAGATAGACAAAAACTTACCACACAAAATATGTAGAGCACATTAAAACACACAATTTATGTTATATACATTTTTTTGTGGAGTTGAACGTTTTTGAGATATTCCTTGTGTTTGGTTTCACCTTTAAAAAAACTTAACTTTTCTCATACAGGAATTTGTCAACTCCTATCCATACAAGCAAAGAAACTTCAGCCACATAGCAACCAGCTTTTAACTATCACTTTAACCTATGAAACTCCCTTTTTTCGCTTCTACTGACAAGGAAGCAAGTAATAAAACTATTTCTGCTAATTTTTTCTCCATTAGCATGAAGTAAATAGAAGAATAAGCTTTTTAACAATAACGTATTGCAGAGATTAAAGAAAGGCATGTGAATGGAACACATCAGATTTTTCACCTAGGATTTTAACTGGCAGTTCCACCTCGCCTATCATGAAAGTTAATTTTAAAATAATTGGGCATTGTATCAACGCTTATTGAAGGCTTGGATCAGATATAAAGTTAGTCCAGAACAATAAATACGGTGCTCATTTTTGTTCACTCGCTTTTGTAATATCCGGTTTTGTAAAACAGGAGGTAAAACAATCGCCTTTGTCAGCGTTGAGAGCACTTTTTCGTCAGTAATTGGCGAGGCCGGTGTATTGACGACTTTTTTTTATACCCTTATTCATCTTGCCCCCTTGCACACGGGTTTAATCGACAGTCAGTCAGAGATTGCGTGTAGTTTGTTTGGGATATTAAAACTGCTCAGTGTCCAAGCGTGGAATTAGTTGGCTTTTGATGGCAGCACTGGTGCACGCGGATGTTCCACCAGCCGAGGACATATTGCTATTGTTTCTCTGTGTAACATAAAAGTTAGCAGTTCTGATTCCTTCTCATAAAAATTACCCTGCTTCATCTTGCTAACCTTCCCGAACAGGCTACAATCAGTATTTATAAATATGTGCAGTGTGCAATTATGGTACATTAGAATTCAGATATCAATTTAAACAGTGTGTGTGTGTGAGTGATACTGGAGGGGAATCCACACTGCAGCCTTGTAGTACGTCAGATGCCAGGAGGATAAGCTTAGATGAGAGTATTTACAATGGGCGGCCGAATCCAGATGGCGAGAAAAAAGCCACCGCGGAGGGTCCCTAAAATATTCGAATCAGTTCCTCTCGACGCAAGGTGTGGTAGGGGCCCGCGCCCCAAGTCTGACCGAACTCCCTGGGTCTACAGACAACTTCCAAAGCCATCCCGCCGGTGAGAGCTGTATTTCCAGAGCGCATGATGAAGTGAGAGTATTATCCATGGGAGGTCGAAACCGGATGGCGGTGAAGATCCACTGTAGAGGGTCCCTAGCATATTCTTCATCTCGACGCGACGAGTGCTAGGACCCCGCGCTCCAAACTCAATGTGTCCAACGCCATCCCACCGCCGAGAGCTGTGTTTCCAAAGCGCAGTTACCACCACGGAAGGAAAAGGAAGACCCTAAGCTGCAAAAAATTATTAAACTTTTGCAAGAAGGAGATTCATTTCTTTGGATGTAAAGAAACGCTTAGGAAAATAGTGAAATTTAAAAAGTGTAAAGATAAACGGAATTCACTGAGAAAAGGATCTGAAGTAGTGTTCAAACAACATAATATCTTAGAATGCTATTGGGTCAATAACGACTGAAAAAAAGGTCGATTCAGAAGGTACAAAAATTTCACGAAACATATTGAAATAGTGATGCATTAATAGAAGAAAAACTGAAAAGGACAATAATCAATCCAGATTTCCACAGCAATGATGAATCGGGAGAAGAAACGCCAAGCGGAAAGCAGACAGACAGGGAGAGTGATGCGACATGAAGATTTTCAAGAAAATTTCCCACCACAAACTACCTTTTATATGGCAAACGTTATGGAAATGTTTTCACAAAAATGGCTCTAACAATTTGGATTAGAACACCTCATATTAAGAGGAAGACATCACGGAATACTCAAACCATTTATTTTGGTGAATTCTATCAGTTACCAACAATTGGACAACGGGACAGAAACTGAAACTATTGCTTGTAGTAATTTGTATCATCTACCAACAATTGGAAACAATTGGAAAACGGGTCAGAAACTCAAACCATTTCTTGTGATGGTTTGTATCATCTACCAACAATTGGACAACGGGACAGAAACTGAAACCATTTCTTGTGGTAATTTGTATCATCTATCAACAATTGAAAACAATTGGAAAACGGAACAGAAACTCAAACCATTTCTTGTGGTGGTTTGCATCATCTACCAACAATTGGACAACGGGATAGAAACTGAAACCATTTCTTGTGGTAATTTGTATCATCTATCAACAATTGAAAACAATTGGAAAACGGGACAGAAACTCAAACCATTCTTGTGGTAATTTATATCATCTACCAGCAGTTGAAAACAACTGGATAACGGGTCAAATACTCAAATCATTTTCTGGTAATTTGTATCTCATTTATCAGCAGTTGAAAACAATTGGGCAACGGGTCAAAATCCCAAAGCACTTCTTGTGGTAATTTGTATCATTTATCAGCAGTTGAAAACAATTGGACAACGGGTCAAAAACTCAAACCATTTCTTGTGGTAATTTGTATCATTTACCAACAATTTAAAACAATAGGACAATGGGACAGAAACTCAAACCATTTCTTGTGGTGTTTTGTATCATCTACCAACCATTGAAAGCAATTTGACAGCCCTATACTCGATCTTAAAGGAGTCGAGCTTGGAGCCAGGAAGCTAAGCTAAACGGTGTATCTGGCCAACAGGAACGCACTCGCTATCGACGTCCCGAAGGAGTAAGGAGGAGAAGAAGAAGACGGCGGTGCAGTTGAAGTAGCGGGCATATAATGAGGTTAATGGGGGCCTGTCGGTTCGGGGCCACTTCTAGCGCCTGGTCCTGCTCGCGCAATAATTCACATACAGCTCCTCCAAGTGGGTTAGTTAGTGCAGAATAAGCCCCTCCCCACACCGTGCCCTCATTATCGCGCCCTGCGGACATAACCCAACGGCTAGTTCATTAAAATACCACCGCCGTGCACACCCTTAAAATCTGCAAGGTGCTGTGCTGCTTTGTGTCGAAATTTTAATACGCGTTTGATAATTGGTAATTTCTGCACTAATTAGCAATTAGTTAGTTGTTTTACTTCCATCCGGGTGTAGACAAAAATGTATAAATACCCTCGCCGCAGCCCTTTCCAAGATGTAGACAAGTCGGAGCTGCTCATTAGCGGCTGCTCTCCCGCCCTACCTCCCAATTAATCAACATGTCTGTATGAGCCATTCTGTTTTAATTGGGCCCCACTGCCTGCCCGCGAGAGGTGACACAATCTTTTCCTCCGCATAATCCCAAACCGTTCAAATGCGGCAGACCGCAGTGAAATGCATTCTCATATAAGATTATAAGCCGGCCAAGGCGAGTGCAGTTCCACACCGGGAGCGCCACTTGCGTACAGTCCAGTCGGGAAAGTGCGAGCGAATGTTCATGATGGCATTTCTCTTGTGTCTGTTAAACTCCTGTATATTCATATCATAAGCAATGCTCAAATCCAGTACAGTACAATAAATTTGTACATCTCTTTCGCTCTCTCTTGCGTTGTCCAATTGTTAGTAGGTGATACAAACCACCACAAGAAATGGTTCGATTATATGTCTCCAATTGTTTCCAATTGTTAGAAGGCGATACAAACCACCACAAGAAATGGTTGGATTATCTGTCTCCAATTGTTTCCAATTGTTGGTAGATGATACAAACTGCCACAAGAAATGGTTTGAGTTTTTGACCCGTTGTCCAATTGTTTCCAATTGCTGGTAGATGATACAAATTGCCACAAGAAATGGTTTGAGTTTTTGACCCGTTGTCCAATTGTTTCCAATTGCTGGTAGATTATACAAATTGCCACAAGAAATGGTTTGAGTTTTTGACCCGTTGTCCAATTGTTTCCAATTGCTGGTAGATTATACAAATTGCCACAAGAAATGGTTTGAGTTTTTGACCCGTTGTCCAATTGTTTCCAATTGCTGGTAGCTGATACAAATTGCCTCAAGAAATGGTTTGAGTTTTTGACCCGAAGTCCAATTGTTTCCAATTGTTGGTAGATGATACAAACTGCCACAAGAAATGATTTGAGTTTTTGACCCGTTGTCCAATTGTTTCCAATTGCTGGTAGATGATACAAATTGCCACAAGAAATGGTTTGAGTGTCTGACCCGTTTTGAGGATAGGAAGCCGCAATAGCGAATTGGAGATGGATGGAACAGATACTATTGAAACTAAACCTTGCGGCCATAATCGCCGAATGTGTGTTAATATCAGATTTTCACTTTCTCTACACATACTATATACATAGTGTATAGAGAAGGTATTACATTCCACCCAAAAATTCGATACCGATATTTCACCGGAAATACACGTTTCAGGGTCCCATGTATCCAGAAAAAGTATTTTCAGCAAAAGATCCTTGTGTGTGTGTCTTTGAACACGATAACTGAAAACCGAAAAGTCGGTAAAATACCAAACTTGGTATTTAAGTTTAGTATATTCCAGGGATGCGACACGAAGCTTTCCAGAAAAAGTCCCCCACCTGAAAATACCCTTTATAGTGCAAATTTTCAGAAATGCTGATTTTATAAAAAATGGCTAAGGATTTTGATTTAAGTACCGTATATTAAAGATATATATAGGACAAATAAAATGTATAACTTGAATTTTCTCGGAATAGCCTCTAAACATCTGTTTATTCTGAATGAATTTTGCTGATTTTTGCTTAGGTGTAAACCGTAAGACATAGACAAAAACTCACTAGAGCACAGTAAAACACACAATTTATGACATACACGTTTTTTCCGTTGAATTGACCATTTCTGAGATATTCCTTGTTTTTTTTTTTTTTTATTGATTCATTTATATAGCCCCCTTTAACATCTAAAGTCATTTCGGGGGCTTTCCACTTGAAACAATTCGCTGACTGTAGGTTCTTTTACGTTTGGTTCAAATAAATTTCCTCACACACACACACACACACACACACACGCATTCACTCTCACATATACACTTCCAGACTTTGTGCGGGATAGTAAATAACTCGCTAAAGAAAAATTCTCCGCCCTTGCCGGGAATCGAACCCGGGACCTCCGGGTGAGAAGGCAGCTCACTGACCACCTGACTTTTTTTTTTTACTACTACCGGAGTCTGACCGGGACTCTGGCACTGTATACCCTACTTTCATTTACCTTGTTTTACCGTATTATTACTGTTTTCTTACTTTTACAACACACACATATACACAAACATATTACACCTATGACCAAGGCGGGACTCGAACCCACGATCACCAGAGCTACGAAGCACCAAAGGCGAGCCTCTGGCGATCGCGGCCATGGAGACCGGCTTAACCTCGGAGGCAGTCATTCCTTGTTTTTGTTCCATATTTAATACTTAAAAACTTTTTTTCACAAGGAAAGTTTTAAACCCCAAGCCCTGCATAGAAACAGATTTTATCCACATGGCAACCAGCTTTTAAAATATTTGACTATCGCTTTAGCCTAGTGTATTCCCTTGTTTTCCTTCTACTTACAAGGAAGCAAGTAATTAAGAGATTTTCTGTTAATGTTTATCTCGATTTTCATAAATTAAATAGAAAAACAAGCTTTTTAACAATAATTTGTTGTAGCGATATGGAGAAAGTCATATGGAAACAACACATCAGATTTTTAGGTTTAGCGATTCCATTGTCCTAAACTTACAAGCCGTGCATTTTCTACATGCTCCGGTTTCTTTGTATGCATCGTGTAGATAATTCTTTGTTTAAGCGTGAATTTTTCGGTAGCTTTTTCAGTGGATAATAAGAAGACAAAAACAGCAACAAATACAAGAACTCGCTTATTATATACACACCACAACTTTCTTCAATAAAGGCACACCCACGCGATGCACAATCACAAATCTACTCTTTATAAAACCAATATTAGGTAGCAGCTGATGCACGACGAGTATAACACAGCTGATAGACTGAGTTGAAATGCCCTATCTTGCCAATGTTAAAGTTTGACCCATTATCTAAGCAAATATTTGAGATAATGAGCTAATCTTTTCAAGGTATATTCACCAATACCTTTACTGCTGATCGGTGTAAAATAGAATACTTCTGCTCATTGGAAGGAAAGGTATGATTATTTAAATATAGCTCTTAAAATGTTATTGAAAAATAAAGATGTTTAATTTTTTAAAAAAAATAACTATTCCATATAAATAAAAACTTTTTAGTCAAAATAAAGCTTATTTAGGTGCGAATCTGTGGTAAAATTTTCAGCCCTTAGTCTCAATTAGTTTCTGAGATAATGGGACATTTGTACAGAAAAGTTTACTTTTCAGAAATTCCTTTCAAACATAAAATTAAAAATCTGATGTGTTCCATTCACATGACGTTCTCTATAGTTCTGTAACAAATTATTGTTAATAAGCTTATCTCTTATTTATTTCATGCTAATCGAGAAAAATTAGCAAAAATAGTCTTATTTCTTGCTTTATTGTAAGTAGAAGCGAAATAAGGGAGTATCATAAGTTAAAGTGATAGTCAAAAGCTGGTTGCTATGTGACTGATTTTCGTTTGTTTGTATGGACAGGAGTTGACAAATTCCTGTATGAGAAAAATATAAGTTTTTCAAAGCTGAAATCAAGAAAAAGGAATATCTCAAAAACGATCAAATCCACGAAAAAAATGTATATAACATAAATTGTGTGTTTTAACGTGCTCTACATTTTTTGTGGGATAAGTTTTTGTCCATCTCTTACGGTTTAGTAGTTATGCAAAATTCATCCACAATAAAGTAGTCTTCAGAGGCTATTCCCAGAAAATTCAAAATATACATTTTGTCAGGTAAATATCTTTAATATACGCTATTTTAATCAAAATCGTTAGAGCCCTTTTTTAGAAAATCAAAATTTTCGAAAAAAGTTCCTTGTAAAGGGTAGCTTGGGGTGGGGGAATTTTTCTCAAAATCTTCGTGTCGCATCCCTGGAAGATACTAAACTTAAATACCAAGTTTGGTATTTTACCGACTTTTCGTTTTTGAGTTATCGTGTTCACAGACACACGGACACACGCACGGACCTTTTTCTGAAAATACCTTTTTTGGATATTGGGGACCCTAAAACATATATTTCCGGTGAAATCTCGGTATCGAATTTTTTGGTGGAGTGCAATACATTCTCTATACACTATGTGCATAGTACGTATAGAGAAAATAAAAAAAAAAACTAACCTAACTTTCCAAACTCATCTTCGTAGTACTTCAAAACATGGCGCAAATATGTGTAGGAAGCTAATTCCGCAAATTGCTAAACTAAATTTTTGTCGATGAAAATAAACTGTCTGTCCTAACACTAACATTCAAATATTATTGATGTTTTACCGAGTAAATGTACCAACATATTCTAAAAAGCTACAATGCAGCATTATTTTCAACAATATATTTAAAGTATTTACAATTATCGAACCTCTATAAAAGCTATACTAAAATTAGCGGGAGGTTTGATATAGTTACATGCAATTAAAACTAAAAAGGAAAAAAAAAAAAAAAAATACGAAAATCCTTTAGGGCCCCGAGTTCGGCCTTAGTTATCAAGCTAAAAATGATTCCCACAAAGAGTTTCGTATTAAAAAGGTTAAAAAAGCTACGTCATACATCATGAAATATTTTGAAATGAACAACCCAGTATGTAATGTACAAGTGATTCCTTACTAGCCCTTACCAACCAGATTTATTTTCGACTGAAATTAGTTTTTGAAGATTGACGTTATTGGATGGATACTTGTGGCCTTAAAAAATTGACCTCATTATTAGCTCAGTTGTTTAAATTTTTAAAACACTTAACATCGCTGATCAGGATTTCAATGTGAGGTTAACTTAGGCTGTTTGCAGTGCTACTAAGTGTGATAAAGGAAGGGATGGGCCCAAATAAAATAAACGCTGACTGGCATACCTAATGTTCATTGGACCTCGGTAGCTTTGTAACAGAGCAGAGCAGAATAGTATTTGTGTAAAAAATCTGATGTGTTCCATTCACATGACTTTCTCCACATCTATGAAATAAAGTATTGTTAAAAAGCTTATTTGTTCTATTTACTAAATGCTAATTAAGAAAAAGTATTAGAAAGAGTCTTATTACTTGCTCCCTTCTAAGTAGAAGGGAAATAAGGGAGTACCATAGGCTAAATCGATAGTTAAATCTTTTGAAAGCTGGTTGCTAAGTGACTGTTGTTCCTTTGTTTGTATGGACAGGAGTTGGCAAATTCCTGTATGAGAAAAATATAACTATTTTAAAGCTGAATCTAATAACAAGGAACATCTCAAAAATGGTCAACCTCAAAAAAAAAAAAAATGTATATAACATAAATTGTGTTTTTTAAAGAGCTCTACACTTTTGTGTGGTATATTTTTGTCTATTTCTTACGGTTTACCAGTTATGCAAAATTTCGCAAAAACCACCCAGAATAAACATGTCTTCAGAGGCTATTCACATAAATTTGAAGATATATATTTTATTTGTAACATAAATATCTTAAATATAAGATTTTTTAATCTAAATCGTTGTCGCCATTTTTGAGAAATTCAAAATTTTCGAAATTTTCTCCATGTAAAAGGTAGTTTGATGTGGGGGTATATTTCTCAAAATCTTCGTGTTGCATCCCTGGAAGATACTAAACCTACATATCAAGTTTGGTATTTAACGGTATTTTCGTTTCTGAGCTATGCCGTTTATAGACACACATGTACCTTTTTCTAAAAAATGCTTTATTGTACTCAGAGGACCACAAAACATATATTTCCGGTGAAATCTCGATATCGAATTGTTGCTATTTACTATGTACATTATACGTGCAAGGTGGAGAAAGTAAAAAGTATAATTGAAAGGGTTTGATTTTCCCTTTGCCTGTTTTACGCATTGTTAATATCAGTAAGTTTAAAGAAAATACCGAAATATACACCAATAAAAAATGGAGAATTGTTGAACGTTAAGCTTTCCAATTCCAAAGTTTTACCGATGTTCATGCTGTCATTGCGCTGGAAAGAGTTAACAGAAGCAAAAGTTTTGTGAAACAATAACACAAAAATCTTATGTGTACCATTTGCATGACCTTCTCAATATATCTGCAACAAATTGTTCTTAAAACGCTTATACTTCTATTTACTACATGCTAATCAGAAAGAATTAGCAGAAATAGTCTTATTACTTGCTTCCTTGTAAGTAGAAGCGAAATAAGGGAGTACCATAGGTCGTCAGTCAAAAGCTGGTTGCTATGTCACTGAATTTCCTTTGTATGGCAGCAATTGAGAAATTGCTGTATGAGTCTTTCATAGCAGAAACCTAAAATAAGGAAAGTCTCAAAAACGATTAACTCCACGAAAAAATGTATGTAACACAAATTGTGTCTTTTAACGAGCTCTATATTTTTATGTAGTAAGTTTTTGTCCATCTCTTACGGTTTAGCAGTTATTCAAAAGCCCGAAAAATTCATCCAGAATAAAGTACTCTTCAGAGATGTACAGTTTATTTGTCAGGTAAATATCTTTAATATACGATATTTTAATCAAAATCGTTAAAGCCATTTTCGAGAAAATCAAAATTTTCGAAAAAAGTTCCATATAAAGGGTAGTTGAGAGTAGGGGGATTTTTCTCAAAATCTTCGTGTCACATCCCTGGAAGATATTAAACTTAAATAAAGTTGGTATTTTACCGACTTTTCGTTTTTGAGTTATTGTGTTCACAGACACACACACACGGGCCTTTTTCCGAAAATGCTTTTTTTTAGATAAAGGGGACCCTAAATCTTGGTATCGAATTTTTGGGTGCAACTCAATACCTTCTGTATACACTATGTACATAGTTCGTATAGAGAAAGTAAACATTTGACTAACTATACAATAGGCAGAAATGATGGCTTGCAAACCAAGGATTTCAGCAAGGAGTATACATACATTTGTCCACTGAAAAATTGAAAAAATTAAATTCTACACCATGTGCATGAACTGTTTATCCGAGCACGTCTGTTATTGACAGCTGATGAGGAAAAGTTAACTGTTTTTTAATAGCGAAGCAATCGAGTTGATTTTTCAAAGGCTGATTTTTTTTTTTTTTTTTTTTTTTCCAAAACATCAGACAAAGCAGTCCATTGCATCCAGTAATTTCCAAATATGAACAGTGTGCTTACAAAGTGGTATAAGCAGGCGCTATTTCATCTGGGCAAAGTTTGGTCAATACTGCTGCACACAACCTTTATTTATTTCATTCATGTTATGAGGCAATAACGACCAAGAATATGTCATCATTTGATTACTTCTGCTAAAGGGAAATAAACTCCGACGTCGTTCAGGGAAAGTAAATTTTGCTGTTTTTTTTTTTTTACTATGTACATAGTGCATTTCACCCAAAAATTCGATACCGCAATTTCACCGGAAATACGTGTTTTGGATCCACCTGAATCCAAAAAATGCATTTTTGGAAAAAAGTCCATATATGTGTGTGTGTGGACAGCATAGCTCAAAAACGAAAAGTCCGTTAAATACCAAACTTCATATTTAAGTTCAGTATCTTCGAAGGATAAGACACGAAGATTTTCAAGAAAATCCCCTCCAACTACCCTTTACATGGAAAAATGTTTGAAAATTTTGATTTTCTCAGAAATGGCTCTGACAATTTTGATTAAAATATCGCATATTAAAGACCTGACAAATAAAATGCAGATCTTGAATTTTCAGGGAATAGCCTCTGAAGGCTATTCTGGATGAATTTTACTGAAATTTGCATAACTGGCAAACCGTAAGAGAAACACAAAAACTTACTACACACAAACAAAAAATGTAGATCAAAATAAACATTTGTTTCGTGGAGACAGGAATTTGTCCTGTCCATACAAACAATGGAATTTCAGTCACATAGCAACTAGCTTTTGACTATCTCTTTAACCTATGGTACGCCCTTATTTCGCTTCTACTTACAAGAAACCAAGTAATGAGAATATTTCTGCTATTTTTTTCTCGATTAGCAAGAAGTAAATAGAAGCATAAGCTTTTTAACAATAATTTGTTGCGGAGATGTAGAGAAAGGCATGTGAATGGAACACATCAGATTTTTTTCAAATACATTTTCAAGGGTTATATCTAACAAAATAATTTACTGCCCCTTTTGTTAATGTATTATGTTTCGTAATCGGTAAAATGATTTTGTGACTTCTGGTTGTAAACAAAATCTGATGTGAACCAAACACATGACTTTCTCTACATCTCTGTTACAAACTTTTCTTAAAAAGCTTATTCTTCTATGTACTTCATGCTAATCAAGAAAAAAGTAGCAGAATTGTCTTATTGCTTGCTTCCTATTAAGCAGGAGGGAAATAATAGGCTAAACCGATAGTCAAATGTTTTGAAATCTGGATGCCATGTGATTGAAATGCCTTTGTTTTGTATGGCTAGTAGCTGACAAATTCCTGTATGACAAAAGTGTAATTAAATATTTTAAAACCGAAACCAATAAGAAGAAATATCTAAAACATGGTCAACTCCATGACCAAAATAAAAATTAATATAACATACATTGTATCCAAAATTTCGATACCGAGATTTCACCGGAAATACATGCTTTGAGACCACCTGCTTCCAAAAACAAAGCATTTTTAGAAAAAGGTCCGTGTGTGTCTGTAAGGATGCGACACAAAGATTTTCAAGACCATCCCTCCATCCCAAACTACCCTTTACATAGAATATTTTTTGAAAATTTTGATTTTCTCAAAAATAGCTCTAACCATTTTGATTAAAATACCTTATGTATAAGATATTTTATGACAAACGAAATGTATATCTTGGATTTTGATTTTCTGAGAATAGCCTCTAAAGATTGATGAATGTTATATAGCTTTCAAACCGTAAGAGGCGTACAAAAACTTACTACACAAAAAGAGTGGATCTCATTAAAGAAAAATGTATCTCTTATACCTTCTGTTTTTTTTTTTTTTTTCATTTATATAGCCCCTTTTAACATCTAAGGTCATGTCGTGGGCTTTGCACTTGAAACATCTCGTTGTCAGTAGGTTTAAATCATTTTATTTTCCTCACATTCACTCTCACACACATACTTCCAGACTCTATGGAGAATAGGGAATAATTCTGGCTAAAGTAAAGTTTCCCACCCCAGCCGAGAATCGAACCCGGGATCTCCAGGTGAGAAGTCAGCTCGCTGATCACTCGACCACGGAGGCAGTCACTCCGGATTATTGGTTTCAATTTTAGACACTTAGGAACCCATCTTTCTTCTCGTTTCTCATTTGTTTGCTCCTGGCAAACAAAGAGATTGGTATTTTAATTGTTTCTAGAGACCGGCTTTTGTCCTTTTAGCCTGTGAGTTTGTTTATTTGACCAGATATTTGCCCTTCTACTTAAAAGGAACCAAGTAATTAGGACAATTTCTGGTAATGTTTATCTCGTTTTTCATGATTTAGAGAGAAAGCATTTTGAGAAAAAGGTCCGTGTGTGTGTGTGTGTGTGTGTCCGTGTGTCTGTGAACACGATAACTCAAAACGAAAAGTAGCTAAAATACCAAACTTGGTATTTAAGTTAAGTAAGTATCTTCCAAGGATGCGACACGAAGATTTTGAGGAAAATCCCCCCACTCCAAACTACCCTTTACATGGAACATTTTTCGA